>JAZGTI010007589.1:0-21429 GCA_036877585.1 Botia kubotai
ATGAATGCAAAATAAAGCTAGCTTCAAAACATAAAACTAAAACATGATGTCCATATTGAATATATAATGTATTCTTTATATTATATAATTTTTTTTCTATACAGTATCGTTTAACTACAATGATATATTAAAATGGCAGTCCTATATTTTTGAATGTTTTGGCAAGTAGACTGTTTATGCTTATACCTCTGGGTTAGAAACAAAGACTGTCTGTCATTACAGTTTTTACACAACCAATTACGAACCTAATTTATATAAAATTCATAACATTGAGCAGCACTAAATCTCATTCATTTCTAAAAATCCTCCAAACAGACCAGATAAAAAAGCAGAAGGCCATTAAACCCAATGTCAATGTTTTCATTGATTATTAACTTGCATTTCCTGTCCAAAGGAAAGTGGTTTACAAATATCAGATACTAAGAGTCCCAAACTAAAATTGGAATACCTACTCACTGCTTCCTAATAGAATAAAAAGACATTAAGATGGCTACCATCAGGCACCCTGTGGAGTGAAGTGCGCCTGGCTCTCGATTTGGGCCAGAAAATGCCATTTTACTTTCCTGCCTCCTACTGGATGATATCTGAGTCTCATTCTCACATATTAAACGGGGTGAACAGGAAATCAGCCTATATGAAAAAACAACAGCGGGGCTTTTTGTTCCACAGCCATAAAGTATAGGCCCCGATTTCCAGGGAGAAGGGTATGACAATGCAGTAATGAACTCTGGGTAATTGGAACAAGGTTTTGGCCTGAAACATCCCTCTCCACAGATTTCACCAGGCTTTTAGCGCTGTCTTCCAAATCAAAGCCAAACGGCGAGCAAACTAAACAAAGCCCAAATGCGAGACATGCAAGCGTAAATGAGGGTTGATGGGTCGAACTTAGACCGAGAGAGGAAAGTAAACTAGCTCTGCTAGAGCATGCTCTTATAAACCGTACATGATAGCGGACAGAGTTTTCCAACAATAACCCCCGAGGGCTGTTTGAGACACTGTAACTCTAGAACGTAACATCAGTCGTGTATCTGACATGACTCTCTTCCCCTTCACTGAGTTCCTTCCGTATTCTCTCATAAAATGGAGTCGTATACAACGAATGAAGTTATCACACTAAAAGAGTTGAATGAATAGGGAAGGTCGTATTGGGATGAAACTGTATATAAATCGGCGACCATAAACATGCATGGAATAAATCTATCAGAGGCACATGTGGTGCTGATACGGCGAGGAGCGTGCAGGCGTGTACAGAGAGCGGATGAGACCCGCGGCACGTGAACATACAGGAAATGGCCTTTCTCTATAGAGTCGCCGTATTACGGAACCCAGTAGCTGAACCCAGTAGCTTACTTTAACTGGCTTACTTAAAACAGTGTTCATGAAAGGTGTGTGTGACTATGTTTTCTGGTCAGCTTGTAAAGATGCCAATTTGCAGAATTGCATTAATTATATGTATGAACAATGTGCAAAGAGCATGACTGACATAGCCAAGGTGATTAACTTTGGCTCAGAGCTGCTTTTACACACACACACACACACCTAACTAATTACCTGGCCATTCACTGTGTCAAAATGAACACTGGATCTTTAGTATACACATATTGCACTCCGTAATGATTATTGAGTTGCGTACTGTGTGTGTGTGTGATTGCATAGTCAAACACTTTGTGCATATTACACTTGCATGTGTGTGTGCGTGCATGCAAGCTCGTCTTCAGTCAGCCACCAGCCCACAGGGTTGATGTCAATCAAACAGTGCTCTAATTAAAGGCATCTGGAACAGGCTGCTGGGGAAACCAATCACTATCAAAGTCCCATTTTCATATGAATGGCCTTTTTTAATTAAACTCAACAGCTAATAAACGCCTGTATCAAAAAGATGGAGCCGTTTACCAGACAAAGAGCTTTCATCTAAACCAAAGGAAGAGGAAAAGAGACATGGATGAGAAAAGATGAGAAAAAGAGAGAAAGTCAGTAGACGTCTTGTCTTTGAACCTGTTCCTATTGTTTTTGTTCTCGCGCGCACCTCGTTGGCAACTTTAATGTGTCTGTTCGTTTATTTAGCATTGATGGTATTAAAGCCACAAGTTCACAATGAGAAGAGAGGAGAAAACACAAGGAGCTTGCTATCTCTGGAGCTGATGAAAAGAGAGGGCTGGAAAACAAACACATCTTGTGTTTGGGAGCGTGTGCGCAATGTTATAAAAATGAGTGGATTGAATCAAAACTATGAACAAACCTTGAATGGCTACAGTTGCTTTTAGTTCTTAAGAAAAACAAAGAAAACCAAAAACCTATTGTTTAACTGTTGCTGAAACCTGGTGGGGTGCTACATGACGCCCGGCTACATAAACACACAAAGGCTTGGAAGGAAAACTGGTTTAAATAATATTTTTAAACATCATGGAAATTCTTCAAGGAATGTTTCAGGTTAGGTGAAGCTCATGCTGTCAATTACCACAGAAAACACGTTTGATTCTCGTCCCCGGGTTTATAAAAACAACAAAAGCCGTGCTTGCAGTACGGCACTTACCATAAACGTGTATGGAGCAAGCCATTGGACTGGGAAAATGCACACTGTTATAAAAGTAGAGCCACAAGATGCAAATGCTTTATAGGCTGTAACATTATAAAATCTCCTAAATAAAAATGCAAGAACACAAAATGGAAAGTTCATCTGCCTGGAAAAGTTCACTCCACAAAAACATATTCAGAAAAATTAACATAAAATCTTTGCATTCCCGCTTTCAAACTCTTCTGAATGTCTTTCTTTATAGACTTCTATGGTATGTATTATTGTTTTGTATTGTATTGCTTGTTTTTACAAAAGGTTTCCCTACATCGAATTTATTTTCTTTAGTAATTGACAGTGTTAGAGTTTAAATTTAAAGCTGAAAAGCATTCCCTCAGAGGGCATTATGGGTAATTATGGCCCATTGTGGTGTGGCTCTGTTCTGTTCTATAGGCCAAGTTTGTTCTCTGGACATCTGACTGATTAAAACGCTTCTTGTTTTTGTTAATTATAAGTGACTAATGAAAAGTGCAGCTATTATGGCATATCCATAGGGTGATCTCTTGACTGCAGCATGCTGTTAGCTCAATTTCATCATTTTAGGCATGCCTGATATCAGAGGGCTTAATTGGAAATTCAAAACTAAATATCAAATCGGCTTAAAAGTGATGCTATTTTTTCACATAGATCTGGGCAGGTGATATTACACTTGGTTACGTCATCAGGATCAGCCTTTATAAAGTAACACAAATGTTTGCTTTGTTCTGGGACCGGATAACATTAGTGTGCTGAGCTGAAATCAGAGTACTTGCTGTTCCATAATTCAGCCGCGTGCACGCATACACACTCACAAGAGACCAAGTCGTACATATTTCATATATATGAAACAATTACTGCTGATATTTTGACACAAGGAGCATTAAATATCCACAGCACAAGACATACATTTAATAATTTGAAAGTCAAGGACAAATCAAAGCTAAAAGAGTTCAACATTCGGCATGTTGAAGTGCCAGTTCATTTGTAGATAAGTTGCAAGGTGTAGGGTTTCCACACTCAGACTGCCATACCGAAATGTCAAATTAAAAAAACAGTGACAGGTGATTAAGCCGACAGCACTTTTCAAATCACCTCCCGAAGTTGCAGTGTCATTTCCTGTTTGATAGCGTAATTTTGCCTAATATCTTCACACAACGATACAGAGGCCGTCTGGACCCCTTCAAAGCCACCACTTCTGCCGAACGGCCCTGCTAATATCCTCCTTTGCACTTCTTCTCAAACTTTTAACACCGTGACCCCGGGAAACATTTGAAAACTATAACAATAAAATGAACTTGTAATGAGCAAAATAATTGCACTTCAAACACGTTAAGGCTGGTGGAGTTTGCGCGCTCAAGACGGGCCTAATTTATAGATTACATGGCTCATGAGTGCCCGAGTTCAAAACACAGAGAAATTGGTTGTGAAGCGGGGAAAAAGGCAGCCTTCACGAACGAGTCTCCAGCATTCTTTAAACTAGTGTAATGGATATGCTGCGGGCGTTGGGGCGCATTTACCATGCAAAGAATCTTCATTCTGCACGCAGCCACTTCAAAGGAAGGGGAACCGTGTTTTAGTCCGCCAGTGGGGAAGAGGGAAAAAGAAGCCCGGCAACATGCGCACATCTCCCAGAGTGACAGAAGCTGGCGGGGGGCGTTTTAAGAAGCCGAGATTGAGCTGATCTGGGACGACGTCTCTTTTAGTCAACACGGCAGTGTTTCCTAAAAAATCTTCAAAAAATGGAGAGAAATACCGGGGCGAAAGGAAGTTGAAAAGAACGAAGAAAATGAGTTAAAGTGAGTTTCATAAAAACAAGTCACTTACTCGCCCTCGTGTCGTTTCAAACGTGTATGACTTTCTTGATTCCTTGGAACAGTAGGAAGTAAAAATTATTTAATATGGATTGGTTTCTGTTTCCATGCAATTACAATGAATGGAAGAACATATAAAAATAATACATTATATTGCATGTTATGAAGCCATATAATCTGGGAGGAAGGCTGATGTTTACGTTAATATTTTCATGAAATTGTTTGATTTCAGAATTGTCATTGCTGAGTAAACTAATAGTTCAAAAGCGTGCACATTTTTCCATCTGCTGTGCAGGGGATGTGAAGCTGAAAAATGATGCCGTATTGTATTTTCATATTCACACCTTCCCGACAACTTCTACACTGGCAGTAGAAATATAAAGCTGTGCCTTCTACAAAGGTGAAGTGGGAAACATTGTTCGAGCTGCTGACCATGTGACCTAAACTATCTAACATTATATTCAACCATTTAAGTGCATAACAAACAAAAAACAATTGTCTATTTTTTTTCTTTCCTTCCTTTTTTTTACTCTTCAACTATCCCCCCCCCACACACACTCAATTTCTCTNACACACACACACTCAATTTCTCTCTCTGTCTCTCGTTCCCTATTTGCATTTTCCAAGCTTATCTGATTGGCAAGTGGCCACTGTTTTTATAAAGCACTGTTCTAAGGAGTAGCATATGTACATTAAAAACCACGTTTTAACCTCTGAAATCCATATATACATGCATACACACATACACACACACACCACAAGTGGATTTAGCAGAACTTGGCAACTGGTTCATGGCAGGTTAGTTTAAACATGTCAGATGACTTCCCCCCTTGTCATAGTCAGTTTATAAACAAATCTCTCTTTTTTAACTTTTTGTACTATCTCTGCCTGGGACACAAACTACACGACCTACATAAACACACCCCAGACACCTACTACAGAACATTTGGGTGGAAAAATCACAAATAAATTCTCTTCAAATGAACTTTCAACAATCAGATTTGCAGCAAATAAGCCGAGCGTAAGAGTTTCTTAATCTCACGTTCACATCGAGCGGGAAAGTTTTTGTTTTTGTGCCACAACAAAATAAATAACTTCCTGATACACACTGACCCTTTCCTTCATGCATGGTTGACTGGACTGTAACTGTATCTCTCTTTCTCTCTCTCTCTCTCTCTCTTCCTATCTCTCGCTGTCTCTCTTTCTGTGTCTCTCTCTCCACAACAGCAGTGGCAGTCTACACAAACCATTAGTTCTCCCATTGGTCTTGCCTAATTTGTCTCCGGCCGCTGCGTGATTTCAGTGCCGTTGCATCTAATTAAAATTCCTGCATATGTTTTCCCTCAAAATTAGGTTACTTGTGCAAATTTACACTAATTTACTTAGTGCTCTTTGAGCTTGCTGTTCAAAAGCGCTGTTTGTTTAACATGCGACCTGAACCTTACTGTTCACTCATATACACACAACACACACATTCACTGGACAGTTCACCGGCCGGACACCTAATTCAGCTTTGGTAAGTTTTAAAACTGCTGAACAACATCTAACAGCTGAGGTTCGATTACAGGTCACAAACTTCAGTTTTGAGACTTGAAGTTTTGGTCTGAGTTTGATGGCAATCGCAAAAATGTCAGGGGGAAGTCTGCACAGTCAAGGGACATGTAAATGTATAACTCAGCATATGACATGGGAATTTGAAGACTTTGTGCTGATAAATAGGGAATGCTTGACCTTTGACCTCTTTGCTTCCAGGTTAAGTGGCGCTAGACATCATCTCATGCTGAACAGAGAATGCTGCTTGTGTATGTGTTCTAACGCTGAGATGTTGATAACATTCTGCCATCAGACATTTACAGGAACTAACCTCTCTCGAACATACAGTAACAGAAGTGCATTACTGTCATAACTGGGATGTTTTAAAGAAAGCGTGGCATTGCAGCACGTACATGATTGACAGCTTGCATGGCTTTCACCCACACAGAAAATAATGCAGTTCCTTGTGTGTGAGTTCATAGGTGTCGGCATCCAGGTGACACTATGTCATTTGTCTTAACTTATTATTCATATTATCTAATCATTCTGTCATGTGAGAATGTGCAAGTGTTATGAGGAAGCCTATCATATAAACCCAGAGAATACATAGCCTTTAGCTTAAAGATTTAAAGATATATATCTTCAAAATTCAATATTAACTTAAAAAGGTAGTTTTTTGTCCTAAAAGGAATGTGAATTAATCAAAAACACTATAACTATTGAATATAGGAAATAAAAAAATGTTTTTTTTAAATACTTTTTTTATTTTAAAGTTTAATTTGAATATGTATTAAAAAATTGGTCATTTGGCATAATTTTGTAATAATTAGACACTTGGGTTTAACATTTATAGGGTTTAATGTTGCATTTCGAACATTTTATAGAATGTCAATGTCAATATACTGTCATGTCACATGTGACCACAATTCATTTTAAATTACTGTATATACTAAAACACCAAATGTATACAGCCTACATTCTCAGACTAAATAACTATTTCTATTGTATATTACTTGATGGATGGATTAATTCTTTCTTACATTGGTACAATAAATTGAACAAATAATTTTTAGGCACATGTTAAACACTTATGTTAAACAATTTTAACACAGTTAAAATTAATAGCATAATACCTTTAAAAGCTACCTTCCTTAATACTTTCCTGTGGTGAATATGTCTCTTTACTTAATAACATTTGAGGCCAAAGATGTCTACACAGTTTGCATATATCTTTTGAATGACTTTTTCATTACTAAACTAGCTACCACGAATAATTAAAAGGTTCATTTTTCTAACCCAGACAGCCAACATTAGTGTTGTCATTTTTCCTGTTAATCATTGTCTTTGTTGGAGTAATTGGTGACCTTGGTTTCCTTTTCCCAGCTCACGGGATCTGAGCCACGCACACAGAATGTGTTGTGTCTGGATCCATTAGAGCTAACAGAGGGGTCACAGCTCCTTTTGGGGCCCACAGGATTCCCACCGTCATCATTCCAGCTGCAGCCTCATTCCAGAGTTCAACAGGAAGTGAATGAACAGGACAGAGGTTGGAATTTCTTTGTGCCCAATCGTTTCTTTTGTCAAGTGTGAGAATGTTGTATCATTTTGTTAAAACTGCAGCGCTCCTAATTTTAGCTGCTGGGTTGTCATTTTGTAACCCTCATTTGGGAACAAATGAAAAATTCACCAAAAAAATCTCTGCTTTCCTCTTCTGTTCTCTTTATTTTAATTGATAATATTCTGCCAGAGTACTCAGAACCCCTTAAACTATAGTAAAATTACTGTAACTCACTCAGGTGGCTAATTGCATAGCGTTTTATATATATTATACAGCCTAACTGTGGGATGTATGTGGCTGCCAATTCAACTGATGTGCAGTCTGACTGTTTAACAGCTTTGTAAATGGCTTGTCCGATTAGAATTTAGAGTTGGAGCTAGCCATTTATAATCATCATGCCGACACACAGACGAACAGAAGTGGTTTAGAGAGCTCATTATATATAAACTTCTACAAATCTCCAAGTCTTTCTGTACTAAGGAAGACAATAAAAATTCACTTTCTTTTTCTTTCTTTATCGTGTGTATATGTGTTTGTATGTGTGGCAGATTTTCACTCAGGGGGAACGTGGCCATGCCAAATTAGCAACAAGGCTCCTTCAATAGACTCTCCAGTTACTGAACATGCATAACCAGCCAGTTCCCTCCCCAGGCATGGAGAAAAACCAAGCGAGACAGAGAGAAAGAGCAGGTATGGCATGAAGGGAGAGAGGGAGTAGAAAGGCAGAAATGACTGTGTAATGTAATCCGTTTATTGCACTCAGTCGTTTGCATCCCCTTCGGTTGTGAAACCACAATAACATAAATAACTCCTTCACCACTAGATTTCTGTAATAACCACAACTATAGCCACATTATGTGTATCAGATCATCCCCACTGCTGCATAATGTTGTTATTATGAAAACATAATAACAGTGTCACACAAATGAAAACTTTCAAACTGGTTGTGGTAGACTGCGCTAAGTAGCATTATGATCATTATTGGACAGATAAAGTCAAATAAAATCATATTCTTAAAAGAATACATTTAGGTCGTTGACTGTATCAGATCAGCTTTGTCTGGGTCTGCCATGCTAAAACTCCTCAATCTTGTTAATCTTCTCAATGAGGTTCGAATCCTTATTCTTTAGAATAAATAATAAAGAGAAAAACATAAACTGCAAAATGTGCCCATAGGAGACAAAATGAGCACGGCCCATCAGGCAGCTCTTTAGACAGCTTGAATAAAGAGTTTGACAGCACTTGTTTCCTTTTATTCCGTATTTAAGTATTTTTTATACCCTCAGTTCTGGTCTTTCCCGTGGACAGATAAAATGAAGCTGGATGGGCCGTAATGACAGACATTGTTCGGCCTTTTGTCAGCAGTCCTATGAACCTGTCTGTCCAGAACTAAGAGACTTGTGTAACTGCAGGGTCAAAGGTCAACCAAACGGATAAAATGTGCGCGAGTGTAAATACACACGCGGGTAACAGAGCGCTCATATCGACATTGTGCCTCGCCAGGACGTCAGCCGTCATTTGCATAATTACTTCCCTCACATAGGCGCACAAACTCACACACATACACACACTCTTTATGAGCAACAAGGACACACGAGTCGAGGAAGATACGCAAACAAAACCCGGAGTGATGAGAGGACAATGGTGTCCTTGAAGGGTCATTTGCTTCTCTTTGGAAATAATTTCAGCTAATTGTAATTTCTGACAAAGGGACGCCAGAGTTTTGATGCACATGTGCAAATTACGTTTTGGCTGAGGAACTTTCAAAAACTTTCACAACCGCATACCGGAAAGCATGTTAAACAAGATCATAGTTAGTTTATGAATCAGATTGTGTGTAAAATTATATGCATGTAATATTTGATATGATTGTGATTGTGGGTCAGTCTTGGTGTAAGATGGAACATCCACATTTTTTCTGCCCTGTGCGAGAAAATGTGTGGAATCAGATGATGTACAATACATTTTACAACTGTTGGTACTTTTATAAGGCTGCAACCATAGAATGAAGGTTTGAGAAAGCACCACAGCTTTACAAGGAATGCTAGTATTGATGTAAAGTTCTCTGCAAGGTGAAACATTTTCTATATACTCAGCAGTGCTCAAACACGGGGACTCTGCGTACCTGCCTCACAAGAACTCATGCCATATGAGAGGGGCTGTATTATCTATATACTCCTCAGAAGATCTGTCTCCCTGGTTGATGACAGCCCACTCAGATACAGATGGGGCCAGGCAGGGACCCGAGCAGCAGGTGTGGCTGGGCTGGGTGGAGGTGGTTGGATGACGGATGGTGCTGATAGGGTGCGAGAGGTGTGAGGCAGGCCATGTTATCTTCTGAGCAGGCGGCAGGCCTGTCTGTGTGATGTGTGTGCTGTCGTCTCATACTTTATAGCTCTTTTCCTGTCTGGTCTCCATCTCTGGAGTAGCACTCATGCTGCTGAAATGGGATTTGAACCCCTGTTTTTACTCCATCTCCTTTTACACTCTCATCCTCTGCGCTGTTTCCCAGCACCAATTAATCATCATTCCAGTTTATTGGGATTGTTAAGGGTGGGGAATTTTCTCCTTGTTATTAGTTTTAATTTTTTAATTAAAGACATAAAATAACTATATACCTAAACGTTTATATAAAAAGACACACATTTGTATTAAAATGCAAATAAGAAATAAATTAATAAAGTAATAAAGCAAACGAACAATAATGCAATAACGTTGTTAGGCTGCCTCATTCCCTCATTTGCTGACTCAGCAGATCTGTCTCTCTGTGTAATATATTTGTGAATTCAGTTTCTACAATAGCTGGTAACTTTTAGCAGCCTACCTTCCCCGGATGAGAAACTTCCAATGACTTTCAGAAGGATACTTGGATTGAGGTTTGGAGTTTGATACCTCGGAGCAAACGTAATAAGTCTCAAAATTTATTGACCTCTCAGGGCATACTGAAAAGATTAGACCATGAAAATTAACCTACAAACAAACCTGAACAGGCAGGACCTGGACTGCTGGAGAATTCATCTCAAATGCCCACTGAGGGTTTTGGGGAAACTGTATAACTGAGCTTGTTCTTTATTATAAAACTGATAGCTCTGGCTTTAAATCTGATTGATGAGCTGCGTTCAAATATGGTAAAATAGCCAATATATGCACACCTGTGACTGCAAAGTAACTTGTCACATGGCAATTGTCAAACATATGTACTGTATGAACTATACAGTATTACAAGAAAAAGGGATTATTATTATTAATACATAGTTATCCTGTCATATTTAATTAATGTGTTTACCAATAATATTTGAAGTGTTATTATAAAGAGAACACAGTTTTATTTATATTGAACAAATTTAATTTAATATTTTAAACAAATGTATATCTAATATTTACCTTGTTTACACACTGTGACTTGTTTCAGTCATTCTTAAACTCTGTGTTTACCAGGTTGGTATTTCTACAACATTTCCGCAACATTTTGATTTGGTTGTCCAAACATGTAAACTGCATGTCATGTCTTGGTTACAGCATTTGCTAGATCTTACATGTGGTTTCTACAGAATGTTTTTTAAACATTCTACTGTGTCGTAACCAAACCTTAACCAAAAATCCACACAGTTAACCTAACCGTCCAGCATGTTATTCTTTCTGTGCAATGGTCTTCAAGAGAGATGCTGGCTTTCATTCGTTCTTCCTCACTGGACGTTTAAACCTGCCTTCCGCTTCTCTGTTATTGTAATGATTAATTTGGCCTCTTGAAATGTTTTGTCAAGTGAATTGATATCCTGTCTTTATGAAAAATCTATTGTGTGTGTGTGCATAAAAGTGTTTGATGATAACCTGTCCATATGCAGAATGTGTTTTGTGTTTTGTTTGTGTGTGTGTGTTTGTGTGTGTATTGAGTTTTGATAAATGTAGGTAATGGACAGTTACAGATCTGCAGTTATGGCTGTTTTCATTTTATTTTCCTCTTCTCTCTCGTTCTTTTTATCTTCCCATTCTCCTTGTCCTGACAGAGACACACGACAGGGAGACGTGTGGCTTTAATGGTCACAGGAACTGAAGGTGACACATTCTCCTGTGTGTCCGTATATGAAGTGCGTGTGTGTGTGAGAGAGAGAGTTCTCATGGTGTTATTGAGAGCATCCATGTTATCTGTTGCCATACCCACCTTTGATAACTTCCCAGAATTCCCCCTGCTAGCCATCAACCGCATCCAACTCCTGTGTGGTCTGTGTGTCATCTACCACGTCTCATTCAACATCTCTCTCTCCCTGTGTGCAATGTAGAATAAATGCCTTCCCATGATGCCATTTCACTGGTTATTCTGTCAAATGAAGGGCATTGAAACAACCGCATCTCCATCATTACCACAATGCCCCTCTCTCTCTCTTTCTCTCTCCTCACCTCTTCCCTCCTTCATCTCCGCCTATCAATCAAAAATGTATTAAGTCCAAAGTGGGGCCGATCAAAGGCAGAATTCCTCCGAGCAGGACAGATAAGGCCTATCTCATTAATAAGTGCTTTAGCATCAGAGAAGACCTCTGCCTCCCTCCCCACCCCTGCCTTTGATATCTAATTATCCCCACCATCACACACACACACCCTCCATTCTCTCTCTATCAGTCATGGAACATGCTACACTGATGTACCTACACACACATATGGAACATGAAGATGTAGATTTTTAAGAGGAGTGCTGAAGGACCAGACAAACGTCAGATTTTTACATTTTCAAAAGGAATGTGAGTGGTTTGCCAAAACTCGCTAACATAACGTTACAGTGTTGTTCTGAGTGATTGCTATACACTTGGTATGGTGTTGCTAGGTGATTCTTAATGTGTTCTGGTTGGTTGCTACAGGTGGTTTTTTTTTAGTTGGTTGCATAGCAAATAAACATGTCGACAAAACTTTTAACTATACACTTCTGCTTTACAAAGTAATGTTCCTCGTTCAATACAAGTTAAACTCTATCAAAACATCTGTGAGATGTTGTCAATTACCACAGAAAAATAATCCTACCACTTTCAGGCCCCATTCAAAACAAATGTCCCAAAAATAAGTGATTTACTTTAGACAAAGTGTTGAAGAAAAGTAGTAGCAACTTTACAGTTCAAACAACACACTAAAGTATTAAGTGTGTTAACTAAAATCTGAGCATCACATTACTGCTTTTAAACCCCTTGGAATGCTTTGTCCCATAGACTTACATTCATCGTAAGTGCATTAGTGTAAATGTACATTTTTTACAAACTGAGGGATCCAATCAACTTTATTTTCTGTGGTAATCAACCACAGAAAATGGCCACAGACGCTGCCAACAGAGTTTAAGTTGTACTTAAACGTGGAATATTCCATTAAGGAAAGCACGATTCAACACTGAGGAGACATACGACACAACTCAGCAAGTAGTACAAGGACTGAGAGAAATGGACAAAAGAAAACAGGAGGAATGAAATGGAGTGAGACGAAGGGAGAAGAAATCAGGTTCTTTTCCCTTTATTTCTTATTCTCCCTCGCTCCTTGGTTTTCTGTAAAAGAAGCTGTGACAGATAAGACTAAAAGGACAGTGAGTTTGCTCTGAACAATCCTTTCACTGTGCCTCTCTCTCCTTCTCTCTCTCTCTGTCTCTCTCTCCCGGTTGCATCCCCCCCTCTGCTACTGTTCCTTCTGCCTAATGGCCCCCACTCAGATTTCTGTTGATGCCTGTGCTGATAGACCCTCTCTCCTGATAGACCCTCTCTCCTCAGGTCTACCTTCCACTTAGACCCGATTGCACTCCGGGCCGTCCTTCTCCAGAAACACACATTCCAAAACATACAGATGCCCCGAACAAAGTCATTTACCTCAGACATTGTGTTTAAGTGCCGCCATTTTACAGTAATTTGTAGAGTAATTGTAAAACAGGATGATTTGCTAGCATGCCGCTATTGAACAACAGATGTACACACATTTAAAATCCACTTCAGATTAAGTGGCGATTTTACACACAGAATAGCCTCGGTTAAGACATTTTCTTGTTTAAAGTCTTGTTCAAAGTCAGCAAGCTTATCACTGGAATTCCTGCAAATCTGGTTTTATTATTACTGTTTCCAAAACAGTAAGAGTATAGTGTTGAAATTGTGTTTACATTTTAAGATCAGTTAAATAAAATGGTCCATTGTGTGCTGTTGTCATGACGCTTATCACACGTCTTTGATTGCACACAGTTTTGCATTTTGATTGCATGCAATAATCAAAACAAAGCCAGATTGTAGGTATCTGTAAATGTTTAAGTACATGCAAGTACGATGTGACCAATGAAAATTTAGATCTTACTATGACATCACTGTTGATCACATTGTGAGCACTGATGGGTTGTGTCTTAACATTTTTAGTTTTAATTAATGTTTAATGTTGGGGTTTAAAATTTGCATTGCAAGAACCGTACACATTCAATATTTAATGTATGGTCTAAACAAACATATTTACTGTACTTACTGTATTGTACTTACTACTGTAAAACCTTTTATATTAGTATCATAATCTTGATCAAAAAATGTAGAAAGGATAACTTTGCTTATGATTGTGGGATTCATATTTTGAGTAAATGATGAATGCAATAATTTACTGTACTTACACTTGCTGTAATATTGTACATCAGTTTTACTTACAACACACACACACACTCAAACACAATTAACAGATTAAACTAACCTGGAGGAGGGTAAAACAGTTCAGTCAAAATTTTGCTAATCACTCCGGGCTGTACTGAGCAAACAGGCAGAGGAATTAGCAGAAAAGACAGAGCAAACACACCCCAAACGGCACACAAAGACTCAAAGGCAACTTTAAATGAGGCCTTCATCTTCGCTCCCCTTGTTATGAAGATGCGTGTGTTGAAAGAGTGCGAAAACAGGCATTAAAAGCTGGAAAAATTGAGCGTCAAAAACTCAGGTCACAATGTTTACAAAGAGAGGAAATTTTAATCCAATCAGAGTCTTCTCTTTGCTTTCCTCCACTCTTTTCATGAGCTTAAGACACAAATTAAAAAAGAAAACAGCAAAACTAATTAATTTACTGATCACGAAGAAAACGGTCTTTTTGGTGTTTTAAAGAACCGAATGACATGCAAAAGAATGTAAGAAAGAAAACAGAGGGACCAGCAGCAATATAAATTGGTTTTCCTGCTATTTATACTGTATGTTAAAGGCTTATGCTTAAAGAAGCCGAAAATCTGAGTGTGAATAAAGGCTCAGTTTTGTGTTTGTTAAAAACCACTGGAACTACAAAAAATATGTGCTTCATGTGCAAAACATGAGCTATGAGTGCATATAAGACCTCAGCACCATATAAGCACAGCACCACGACACTGGTTTATGTGGAAAATTCTGATTGGGTGGAAGGATTTATGAAAAACTTTACACAGTTGTGTCAAATACAGTGTTTGGCATACACAAACCTTAACCTTTATCTTTCCCTGCATTTTTCTCCTCTCTGACTCTGTGACCTGTCGTTGTTCTGTGGCCCAAGGGCTTGAATAACTGTCTGGTGCCAGGCTTCTGCACCCAGAGGCTTTTGGGAGATGAGGCAGGGGTCGGAAAAAGGGTGGTGTGTACTGAGTGTGTGTGTCTCCGTCCAATTGTCTTGTTCCCTTTACCTGACCCCAGATCATGGGATCTGGAATCAGCCACAGTAGGCAACACAAATGTATAGTGAAGAAACAGCAGGAAAGCTAATAGAACTATATGGCCTAATCAGTGTCTCCTAAAAGACCGCTAAAGCATTCCCAGAATTCCCTTTCATTCCCAGAATTTACTTTGTGTCATCCTCTTGTTGTTAACTACATTGCCAAACAATTATCAAAGTCTGCTACTGAAAACAGAGATGTTCTTTAAAATATATTTTCATATTCATGTAAATGTCACTTTTCATAGCTGTCTCAAGGAGTAATCTCATTCCTCCATGTGCTGTGGACACAAGGGCTACTGATGAATGCATTGCCCCAGGGCAGGGCTCTCTTTCTGGGCATGAGGGGGCTGGCTCTCTGGGTGGTTTGGCCTGGATGAAGGCTCTTGTGCTCAATGACGGGTCTGGTTGTGATTTGTTTGAATGTTCACTGCTTTTTCCCAGGGTTCCCGGGTGACGGAGAGGTCAGGAAAGTTCCACTCAGTATGTTTTGGGGACTGTATGAATGTGTGTGTGGCATAGTGTTGATTTTTACTGAGCTCTTTTGTTGTAGCTGTAATATTGTCTTTTTAAAGTCCTTATAATTTAGTACATATTTTGTCATCTCACATTTGTTCATTTTTATCTGTTTTACTGAAATATAGTTTTCATCATGCAAATAACAATTTAGTTTAGTTTAGATAGTAATGTGCAAAATAATGACAAAAAAGTTCCAAGCCATAACAGACCAAACAAATTTTCATGCTGCTCAAACAGACTGGAGTGTTTTAATAAATTAATTCTACATGTTTTTCTTCTATAAACATTGTTAGTGTATCGATAATATCTTAATCATTCATCACAATGCATCCATTTGGTTTCACTATCGTTGACAAAATCAAAAAACTTTTATTGAAGAATATTTCCGTCAGTAATTCTGCACACAGAGGCGTTCCTAAATCGGAGATGCCGGCGCTCCCTGAGACTCTCTTAACCAGTCAATGTCAAGCAAAGAAGCACTGTTATCCTCCAAACCAGCTAGCCAGACGTGCATGTACTTTCATTTGGGCAATCACATCTCAACAACTTCCTCTTCCTGTATGCCACTTAAAACAGGAAGTGACACACTTAAAATGTTACTATTGGACCAGGATTGATATGACCCGGGAACATACAGGTCAGTAAAAAACAGTTCTCAAGGCCAATCAGAATAACAATTACACTTACGTTTCAGTTTTCCGTACTCCCACACGTTCAGCTAATCTCCGACAGGAAAAGGTTTGGGGGCATTCCTAACAAGTTCAGGGAACACGAGGGATTTGGCTAATGTTGATTTTGGATCCATGTGGACCTGCCCCATCCATAAACGTCTCCCAAAATCTAAATTTGCCAAAGGCTGATGAATTCATCAAGAACAGATAATTACTTCTTAGACTCAGTTTGATTCACGCAATCACTCTGTGTGGTAAGGTAACCTGTGGAGGGGTGTGGGGGCGGAGCGTGGAGGGTGAACTAAAAGGTCATGGCCAAGTCATCATAACCCATCAAAAAGCGAAACAGATGGGAGAGCAGTGCGCCGTTCGGAATCTTCACATCTTGATCTTCATATATTTTCTCTCCTTCGGCCGGGATTATGCTGGTTTTAGCTCAAGTGTACGTCCTGTTTTCTTTGCAGAACCGAGCTCGTTGTTTTCGAGCCACATGAGATGCTGATATTAGTGGATGCCACCAGAGTGTAAACAGCGTAACCTTTTAATACCACTGCAAATCTCACCTCAGACCTCTGCAGAATCCGACAGTTCACAGGTCAATTACAGAAAACAATGTCCAAGACGGCAAAAAGAGGCATGTGTCAGGTTTTAGAAATGTAATCTTTGCACTCATGTTGGTGTAATCTTTGCCCTTATGTTTCTGAGAAACATCATATGATAATACTGGAAGTAAAAAAAATGGCTCCATTTGACACTTGAAAGTCTGAACCTAACCTTGCAATGTCATCAAAAGGGAAAATGATCTGATATTTTAAAAACTTGAATTTAAAACAGTACCACCTGTGACATCATTTCCTGTGTATTTTTTATTACAAAATAAAACAGGAAACAAATATAAACAAATATTAGTACAAATGTATAAATAAATATATAATAAATAATACATGTTATTATAATAAATAATAAAAAATACATAGTTAAAGTAATAAAAATATTTAGTAAACAATTTTGTTTTATTTAAAAAAATTATTTAAACATTTTTATTAAGAAAACTGTATGAATAAAATAAATTTTTTAAAACCAAACCCAGGAGATCAGACATTGAAAACCGGAGATTAAAACATCACACACGCTTCCATATTTGATCAGCATATATTACTAAAATCAGCCTGCTGATTCAATTTGGGTCTCTTGATGAACTGGAAATGACAAACTTTAATCTGCTCCGACTGAGTAAATCAAAGAGCAGCAATCGGCACACTCCCCAAATGTTTTCCCAGAGTGCACCAAGGCTCCCGTCATCTGCCTGTCTGCTCTCTCTTTCACTTTTATACTTTCTATTTTTAAGCTTTTGTTTGCTTGTTTCTCTACTTATCATACCATCTGGAATTCAACTCCGCAACTCTGATAAACACGGGGCACCACTTTGTCTCTCTCTCCTTCTCTTTCTTTCCCTCTCTCACTTTTGCAGATGAAATTGTGATTTTAGGCATGACAGTGCAGGCCCAAGACTCCCAGTATGTGAAAACAAACAAACAAATCAATAAGATAAGTCTGAAATATGTACAGAATCTTATCGTCGTAGGAAACTAAAAAATGTGCAAAACCGGCAGAGCTGCCCCGGTGCGGTAAGCAAAAAGAGACATATCAGAGAACAATGAGCAGATTGTGACTTTGCACTCTGACCTTTCTCTCCCGGGGCATCTGAGATGTTCACCATGTTTCATTCAACATCATGGACAACATATAGCAGAGGTCAGATACTGCTTCAGTTTATTCTGTGTTATGCAGCCTCATAGCACAAAAGATCTCTTAACATTTTAAGTGTTTCTGCAATATGTCTGTTTAATACAGCAATGCGATTAAATTGAGAGCAAATTGAGACATTTGCTTTGTCTGAATTTTTACAAGGGAAAAAGACCTAAATATGTTTACTTATGTTTGAGAAGTTCTTTCACAAACTGTGGTCAGATTTAGGAAGATACCAAAGGTTGAGATTTTAATATAAGCTCCAATCAAATTCTTCAGCAAATTCTTCCAAGACCAAATTATATGGTCTATGAATGAAGGGTGGACAGTCCTTGTTTTCTTTCATTATATGAGAAAGAAAGGACAGTATTTCTCTTAGAAACGGCCAGTCATACTGGTTTGGAACGACATGATTAAATGATAACAACATGTTTATTTTTGGGTGAATCATCCCTTTAATTTAAGTTCTGTACTTTTACTGTACATCAATGATTGTCTCAACTTCTATTTTATTTCTCCTGTGAAACTTCTAAGACAAAGTTGATGTTAAATTAAAACACAAGAGAATTCCACCAGATCTCCTATGTCTCCGCTTAGGTGACGAATCTTTCCAGGCAACCTCAGAGCAATTAAATTTTCCTCTGGGCCGACCTTACATGAATCAAGATGCTGTAAATTTAAACCTAAATCTTAAAGCTCTAGAATGCTCCAAACTTCCACAAGTGCATTTGAAAATAAACTTGTATGATACCAGCGTAGCAATTCTAGCAAATCTGATTGGATGAAGCCCAAAATCACATGATATGATTCACAGGGCGCAGAAAGAAAAGCAAGAAGTAAATGAATGCTTTCTTTAAGCACTTTAGATATGAGAGAAAAACGAATGAAAAAACCAGACAGTAAAACACACAAAGCCACTAAGGAGCAAGAGGAGAAACAGGGACAGAGATTGTAGGAGCGAACGTACAACTGGAGAAAGGAGACGAGACAGAGATAAAACCCGGACGGCCATGTGTGTGATTCCAGCCTCGGTCAGGTGTGTCCAAACAGCATCGTGCTGAGACAGACAGGCGGGCACGGGCTGCAGACTGGCGTCAGTGGCCACACGCATGCCCCGTCACACCACACGCCAAGGGCCCGCATAACAGCTCTCCCACACGCGTGTACACAATGAAAGCTCAGTGCTGTAGCACGCATCAGCGACAACAGCAATGTGAAATATTCAAACAGGGACAAAGGTACGGCACAGGATCAGTGTGAGGTGATCGTGGCAGACCACCGAGGGGTGAGGAAGGGGCAACGGGCATAGAACGAGACGACCCGAATGTGGAGATTTGTGCAGAGACAACATGATGGAACGATTTTACAGGTCTTTGATGGAGTTGAGATAATCCCAGGTGAAGGTCAAGGCCATTGGATCTAGTTCAAGAAAAATTAGGTCATAAGTCAACTTTAGTGACACATTGCTGTTGGATTGTTCCTTACTTTGAGAACTTCAGCTGCTTGAATGATAATGAGTCAGATCTTGGTACATTTGACGTGCAGGCAAGCAACACACAAAGTACTGACACACTAGAACAGCATTAAAAACTGACAAACTAGAATGACATTATATAGTAATACTGACAGACTAGAGCAGCATTCATATACTGACAGACTAGAGCAACATTAATATACTTACAGACCAGAGCAACACTCATATACTGACAGACTAGAGCAACATTAATATACTTACAGACTAGAGCAACATTAATATACTGACAGACCAGAGCAACGTTACTATACCGACAGACTAGAGCAACATCAATATACTAACAGACTAGAGCAACATTCATATACTGACAGACCAGAGCAACATTCATATACTGACAGACTAGAGCAAAATTACCATACCGACAGACTAGAGCAACATTCATATACTGACAGACCAGAGCAACATTCATATACTGACAGACTAGAGCAACATTAATATACTGACAGACTAGAGCAACATTCATATACTGACAGACAGCTTTAATAACAAACTGCAGTAACAATAATTATTTTCTGACAAAATAGAGAATGAGAAGATATTTTTCTTTCACCTATATGGTCCATTACAGACACAAGACACAGATGTCACAGTAGCTGAATAATTGGTTGTAAAACATTTGCCCAGCTCACAATATACAAAAGTAAATTCATTTTGCAGTTGTTGCGTATTAGCATGAATTGTGTAGTTGTTCGCTAGATTTTGTAAAACGAACAAATACTGTCTTATATAATGTGTCTGATAATATTCATGATGAAATTAGAGAGCAAACAGAATAGAGGTCCATTCAGTCACACTACAGTAACATTAATATACTGAGACAGAAAAAATAATATATATACTTGAACAACATTAACATTGACACATTAACACAACAATAAAATGCAGACATACGGCTGACTTAATGATAATAACAATACATTGACTACAGTAACAATAATATTCTAATAATAATAATAAACAAATAATTCTAATAATAAACTATAGTATTGACAGACTAGAACAACGTTGTTTACGTTATTTGTATAAATAATTTTTATTATATTTCAGAATATAATATATTTAATATGAAAGCTTTAGTTAACAGTTTAATGTGTTATTAATTGAGTGTTATTATTTATACTTTGTTGTATTTGGTGTAGTAAGAGCCTGATGATTGGTTAGAAAAACAGATTTGATAATTAATCAGTTTTAATCAAACATTCAACAAGAATTAAGATAAATCTGATGTATGCAATATGTCAAACCTCCTTTGCCAGAGAAAAACATCTGCAAATGTAAATTTATTATGATTGTATGTAGAAATAGATAATATCTTAGGTTACCAGTAGACCAAAACTACATTTGACACCATGATTATAACTAAAACAGATTTGTTTCTAACTTAGAACTTAAATATGAATTGTAATGACAGATATAAAAATAAGTGTGGTCATGGTTAATGACCTTGATTTATAATTAGGTGAACAAACCTAATCAACATATAAACGCAGCCCACATATTCATCTTTAAAGATTTTTTACTATGTAATATTTTATAAGTAAAGTGTTTATTTCTTGTAATTCTGGGCCATATATAGCCTACCGTATTGGTTATATTTATGAGTAAATAAATGTACATTGGTTGTATTTATGTTTAAGATTAAAACATGAAAATCTCTCAATAAACCAATTTACCTTAATAACAAAGCATGCTAAGACATTTTACCTTCCAAATTTAACTATGCATTTGGAAACCATACTATTAAACGTCATAATGTTGAAATACGACCATAACGTTTCTCTAATTACAATCACGTAGAGGATGCTTGTTGAACCCAATATCTTTCAGACACAATCGTTATCGGT
>JAZGTI010007590.1:0-21428 GCA_036877585.1 Botia kubotai
AGCATGTCCTGCCGCTGGACCACAAACAGCCTGATGATCCACGTTATCTCGGTGTGATGTCACAATGTTCCTCAGAACATCTCGTGGCTTCAGTTGAATCGTGGATATCTGACCTTCCGTACAAAGCAGTTAACGCGGTCAATATCACAAGTTTGCTTACATTTGAACAGTGAAAAAGTGCTGTAGTACTATAAAGAAATTAAAAATACACACATACACACACATATACACACATACACACGAAGGCACATTTCATGTGAGACTTTTGCAGTACCTGCAAGAAGTTTGCTAAGTCAAGGTAACGATGGCTATTAATAGTTACAGAACATAATGAACAATAAGAACCAAGACAAGTACCTTGTCCGCAGTTGTCCTTGTACGTGACAGATGAGAGTTCACATTTACAGCTAGTTTCCGTTATTTGAACAAGAATACCGTGATTATACAAACAAGTATTTCAATATTTTATTCCTTATATAACATCTGCAATATATTATTCACTGTAACGTGCTGCCCCCTAGTGTGCTGGAGGTCAATGTGCAGGACGGTGGATTTTAAAAGCAGTCACGTCGTGTGTAAGAGTAATGCATCAGTAATCACAGTATAATCTTTGACAAACTGATTAAGATCGGCCACAAAATAGTCTTCCGTTCCGTCTTAGCTGGGGTGGTGTACATTTAGTTCAAAAGCATCTGTACAAACACGCTAATAAAATAAATATAATGAGTAGCATAGAAATAATAACAGCCAGCTATTTTTTATAGACGAGACTAAGAGAGAGGTTAATCCGGAACTTCTACACTGAAGCTAAAATAATGAAACCTAACAAGACTGCCAACAATGAAGAACAACATTCAACTAGCTCATATTCCCAGAATTCAGTGGAATTAAGAGACCAGACAAAAGTCAAGGAAAACAACACCCCGGACTGTAGGCTGTGTGATTGGACAGGTGCGTACTGCGGGCACGTGCCAAATGCAGTTTTGATGTTACACCAAACTGGTGATGCCAGGCGACACGTCATGCACGCTGCTAGAAGAAACATTCCCACTGAGCTCAGCTGGAGCTCGGCCGTGGTGACAGAGCTCATGTCTGATGTCACTGTTGAGTTCTGGAGCGTGAATTCCCCGACTTCCAATCTGATGTTTCCATTTTATAATAACAGCAAAGATCAACGTCACCAACATTTCAACATTTACACGCATGACTGTGTCGTTGGATTTCTGCACCTGTCAGCGTTAGGAGAACTGAATCCAGTCATTCAGAGGAGGTACAGATACGTCTGGCTGTACAGCGTCGCAGTCATGATTCCCAACCCATACACAGAATTCCTCCGTCCACACAGCTTCTCGGACAGGAATAATCGCCAGCGCGTCAACAATGTGCTGACACCTGCATGAAAGGAACTGGTGACCAGACAAAAATGTTGTTGTTGGAGAAACAAGACAATAACAAAAAGGGAGGAAATGGTCTGCAGAACAGGTTCTGATTAGAACCTAAAAGAGTTCTAAAGAACTTCAAGAAGAACTGTTCTGGGATTCCTGTGGTTCTTTAAAAAACTAATCGACAGTGAGGCCTAAAACTCTGCAGTGAGACCACACTGCAAAACTTCTGACAAATTTAATGAAACATGCAAAATGAAGGTTACATATTGGTAATTAGATGTGTCACTAATCAAATGTGAACAAATGTGTATGAAACTCTTGATTTCATTGAAGAGAGTTACATGGATCGTCATTTTTGGAGTCTCAATCGCACACTGTCATTAAAGCACAAGGGGGACGCGATAGGACATGAGTAAATTTATGTTCATTTCAAATTCAACTTTTCACTTTAATTGCTATGCTAACTATCTAGAATGAACAGTACGCCATTACAAATTGCACAGAAAAGGAAAACAGGAAATTAAACAAAAGGACATCCATCGGTAAGTAACGGGACTGCCAAAAATGTGCTGTCATCCACTGTGGTCAAAGATAGGAGCTGAGAACATACATCATTACCATTGTGCATGAACTGTGCTATATTAATAAACTTGCCTTGCCTTGCCTATTATAATACATCCACAAATTCTGACAAACATCTGCAGGTAGGCCTTGCTCTGTGTCAGCATGCGGCCAGAAACCACAACACTGCTGTGCATGTATTCTAACAGTTCATGCAGAAATCAAAAACAAAACTTAACGGAGATCTTTCTAACTGTAGACTAATAAAGTTTAGAAGGTCCCAATAACAGCGGAACAGGAAAAGGAAACGGGCGTTAACCTGTTTTTATAATCACGCTGGTGATAACCGTCTGTGCAATGTACACTTTATGATCTTTACACTTCAAGTGTCTTATTCATTCCTGCATTCTTTTCCAAGAGGAAAGATCCGCGTATCTCAGTAAGCAGCATAAGAGTGACAGCCGTCACGCTGTGAGCACGCCTACAACGGCGTAATAATATGCTGTCGAGGTAGCCGCACACCAGGCCTGGAACAGCTGCGGCGATGCTAGCATGACATAACGGCGGAAAAAAGCATTCCAGGAATTACAGGCAGAGAGAGAGAGAGAGAGAGAGAGAGAGAGCATTGAGGAATGCAGCCGTGTAATTACCGATGCTTGTTATGAGCTGTAGGACGGGTGATGGCGCTGATTAGTGGACGGGGAAGATAAGACAAACGATGGGAGGAGGGAAGCCAAACCAAACTTCCTTCAAAACACTCGTTCAGAACACTGTGATAAATAACACCTGTTCTCTCTATTTTAAAACCAAACAAAAATCAGTCACCGAACAAGTACATAACAGGTCAGTGTAATAACTAAATTACACGAACAAACCAACGAATAAATAACGATCAAATGACTGTTAGTGACTCAAAATTTTGATCTTAAATGAACTGGATTAGCAAAATGTAAGTGTACGCTAAAATGCTCAACTTATAAATGCAAAGTGTCAACACAGCGTTTGGGACACTGTTAAGATGTCTGCTCAAAATATCTGCAGCTTGGATTACTTATGTCTTAGAAAAGAAATCCGAGAAGCGGGAGACTTAACCCAAGTGTCCGTTTGCTCATTCATGTCTCTTAATCCACAGAAAGCACGGTGAAATGCAAAACAAGTCGTGCCCCTTTTCTTCAGCACACACTTGCTTTCATTCGCTCAGGGGCTGAGTAGAGGAGAGCAGGGCATTATGGGTAACTCCCTTTGGGACATACATGGACGTCATTGATGTGAGAGGGAGTCTGGAACAAAAGAAGGTGCAGGAAGCAAATAGAATAACAGCCTACAGAAAACAAGAGGTGGATTCATCAGCGCCTGAATCTTCAGCCCAGGAAACACGGACATACAACTCAGTTCAGTGTTTGACATTTTCACCAGTATCCAGGTAACCGATAACCACGTAAGCAGGCAGTGACTTTAAAGAAATGGTTCCCCATAATTCACTCACCCTCATGCCATCCCAGGTGTTTATTCATTACTTTTTTAAGCCGAACACACTCGGTATTATGTGAAATAACATCCTTATATCTTCCCAGCTAATTATCAGTTCTGGGTAAACTATTCCTTCAAGGTTTTGGCACTCCCAAGCTCCCAAACGTGTGCCACAAAGCAACTCAAGAAGAAGGATCAGATTCGTACCAGATGTTCTCACGTCTGTAGAAGGTTAATGTGAGCTATCTTCGCAACAAATGCCGCATAGATCATTCAGAGACGTGGTAATGTGTTCCTGCCGTCTACGTAAACATAATGTGATCTTTCCCAGGCATGAAACGAATGAAATTAACATTTCAAAATGTTTCAATATCGTCAGAAACATTTACATTTTTCTCATAGTGGTTTAAAATATTTGTCTGGAGCTGTCTGAATGGCATCCAGGACGACTCTCCTGTGGACACTTAAAACTCAATGTGTCTTTGGGAAGGAGACAGACATGAGGCAGAGTGGTGCAAGATTATTCCCTTTTTTGCCTGTTTTTAGGGTTGCTTTCCTGTTCTCAGGCACACGGCGCTAAAAATGATCACCAAAAAGCTTCCAAAGCAAACAAACAGTAGAACTGCGATATAACCAAACCACAAAAATTTAATCATCAGCCACGAGTCTCCGACACACAGCAACATCACACAGCAATAAACAGCGCACACATTAAATTGAAGTTATTTGTATATTTGCTGTTGGAATGAATCACTCCTTGCTTTTGACGCAGGTTGTATATCAGAAACAGGGGGCACATTTGGTTGCATTTTACTCCTGATTTCCTATAATGAAAATCGGGTGCGAGGTGAAGTGTCTGTCTGCTGTGTGCAGTGGGACAGACACATGGATAAACGTGTATACCAAGTTTAGTTTCAATACACCAAAGCTGCATAGAGCAATATATGGGCTTGACCGCTAATATTAATTATAAGAAAATCAATAGGGTGCAGCACCTTTAATCTCACTGAGTAGAAACAAAGCACAGAACGTTTCCAGAACATTTTGGGTACTGCGCATGTCAAGTACCTCACAACACGCTGTACAGAGCCCCTCCCCCACAGACTGTTACTGTTTAACGATTGGCTCTTTTTGATGAAAGGCGGGACTTACTTCGCTAGAGCGGCCATATTGAGCGTTGCACTTTCCCCCATTCATAGTAAAAGCACGGAGACATCTTGTTAACGCTATAATCTTTGGTAGGAAAATCCTTACCAGAGCAGCTACAGGAGTGGGCAGACGGTTAATCTTCTTCACAAGACCCGGTTTGATGGAGTTCAGCAGTCTGGGAAAGAAAGAGACAGACAGATTATAAATTCTGACAGTGTGAATCAGAGCCAAACCCCACCGATCATTCAGTACCAATCAAACATATCTGGTGTTTTGTCAACATGATAAGAGTCCAAGAAACTACAGCACAAGATTACACTCTCTGCTCTCTGTCACATGGATCAATCTGTGTGAATGAAGGCTAGCTCACCAGCCAGACCTTCTCCACAAACTGATAATGCTCCAGACAAAGTTCCAGACAAATGTGTCTTGTTTTTAGTTTGTGAATTGAATTCATTAGGGAAGGTTATGAAACAAAGGCAGGAAGAGGAGATACAAGGGTGGGCTGTCAAGGTGCAGTGTGGGGGTCTGGCTGGAGACAAGCACATAAACTCAAGGGTACATTACAGCTGACGGACAAACAAATATACAGATACAACGTGACCTGACAGATGATAACATGCATAATAAACGGATAGGTAATAAAGTTTAAAAACTATTATTATTATGGCCTCTATTTGTCTATTTGTTAGTCTTATGACAATATTCTTCATGAAACGACTTCAACTTAGAAGGACCATCATTTAGGCCAAACAAACATTGGAACCAGGCAAAAGATTCAAAATATTTAAAGTATGAAGTAAATACAGAACCAGTTAAGTAAAAAATATTCAAGGCATGTTTTCCACCCCATTTTGTAGACATGTTTAGTATCATTTGGGTTTAATTTGACTTTGAAACTAAACTTTGCCAAACCTACATGCCACTTATAATTTAGAGCAGTTAGCTACACGCCTAACAGGGCAACATCCTTTTCAATATCTAACTTTTGAATTGCATCGTATAATCTATTAAACAGCAGATCCCTGAATGAATCAGATTTTCAGATACTAAATAAAGATGATTTACTAGTATAATCAGAACTGCTATTCAAAACACAGCTGGTTAGTGGAAAAACAGCTGAGCCACTGTCACACTACTAAAAATATGGTTAGTAGAGTTTAGTTACCTAGCCAGTCAGAGTCATTAAGATAGTGTAAAATGTTAAGAGATATTTTGAGGTGTGTGTGTGTGTGTTTGAGGATGCACCTGGAGTCTCTTAAAGGGGTTAGACACGAGAGCAACACAAGTCACGCCATGGATACAATATCACTCATCATGCGTTTATATTTGCCTTGACCTAAAAAACACAGCCAGTACAAATGGAATCTGTGTATGTGTTTGTGTGTCCGTGTGAAAGATCTTTCCTGTCCAACTTGAGGAGGACACAGGCCTGAGAACATTGTGTCTAAGGTAATGAAACCACACACACACACACACTTCAGTAAAGCAGTACTGTCAAGGGTGTTTAAAAGTGGCCCTTCTGACATGTTGTAGAGATCTCTGATTTATGCTTTGAGGAGAGATACTATGAAACAGCTTACAGACACAAAACAGACAATAAACAAAAAAAGCTGTGCTCTAAAAATCTATCCAAAAAGGTGAACTTTCAGGTCCAAAATTTACTTTACACTGGATGCAACCGCCTAGCAACACCCTAGCAACTACCCAGAAGATTAGGGCATTTAACAGGCCCACAGAATAAACAACCTTTCTGTGTTTGAACCACAAAGGTTTGGTTTAAACCCATCCCCAACACAATTACATACCGTGAGTTCAAAATACAACATATTACTGTACATGTTTACGGTAAGATTTACAGCATCATTCTTCAGGTATATTTACAACAACAGATTTTATGACGTAAATGTCACAAAACATGCCAATAAAGTAAGATGTGCAACACAAAACTACGGTTCTCTGTTTTTTCCAAACAAGATTCATAGGCAATATCACGTTTTGTTTATCTGATGCCATGCATGTTTGGTTTATAGCATGCATGTTTGGTTTATGGCATGCATGTTTGGTTTATGGCATGCATGTTTGGTTTATAGCATGCATGTTTGGTTTTTGGCATGCATGTTTGGTTTTTGGCATGCATGTTTGGTTTTTGGCATGCATGTTTGGTTTATGGCATGCATGTTTGGTTTATGGCATGCATGTTTGGTTTATGGCATGCATGTTTGGTTTATGGCATGCACGTTTGGTTTATGGCATGCACGTTTGGTTTACGGTTAAGGGATAGAAAGTATCATTCACTTAATATAGAAATCAATAGAAATGAATAGAGTTAAGAGTGTACTCACTCGCACACAAGGATGCCGTTGTCCAGTCCCCCTCTGAAATCTCGGTCACCAAAACTTCTGCCAGTCACCGCCTGCAACACAGACACACGTTCCTCTCGTGAAACATCTGACCCCAGCAGAATCTCACCTCAGCATTACTCTGATCAGACAAACAGCACCCATGTACACTTGTGTGTTCTCTCCCATGAGTTAGTCTTGACTCGTGTGTAGCCTCTGGCATTACAACAGAGAAGAAGAGAAATCAAAACCATAGAAGAAAGAAACAGGAAATGACCTTCCGTGACCCGACACAAATCAAAGATCCGTCCACTGCTTGTTTCAGATAACTACTTCAGAGAAGAGGTGTGGGGGAGAGACAGACAGACCGACAAAGAGAGAGAATCAGAGAGAGAGACAGAGAGAAAGACAGAGATCCAGAGACTGTCAGAGAGAGAGACAGACACAAAGAGAGAGACAGACAGACAAAGAGAGAGAATCAGAGAGAGAGACAGAGAGAAAGACAGAGAGAAAGACAGAGATCCAAAGACAGTCAGAGAGAGAGACAGACAGTCAGAGAGAGACAGACAGACAAAGAGAGAGAATCAGAGAGAGAGACAGAGAGAAAGACAGAGATCCAAAGACAGTCAGAGAGAGAGACAGACAGACAAAGAGAGAGAATCAGAGAGAAAGACAGAAAGAGAGAGCGAGAGTCTCTTTCTTGACAAAGCAAAGCAGCACTAACAAGCTCGGCGTAAGCAGCCCTCATCCTGACTAAATCTCTGTCTTAGGCGAGAATCCACACTAATTATTCCTGACATTTGGGATTGACTTCTGTGTACTGTGTGTTTTCCTCTCTCACTGGCATGAGTCTAATCAGGTTGTATTCACAGACTTATCGTGTTGTTATTATTACAGAATAAAGCAGCTTGTTTATTTTTGTCTATTTTACAATCTCAATCTTAGTATCGCTAATTAGAATGACTAATTTAGCCCTTATGGGAAAATATTTGGTTCACCCAAAACATATAAAGAATACTAACAATTTAGGTTGTTAAAACATTTACCGAACGTTTCTATTAAGTAACAAAAACCTTAAAAACATATTTTGAATGTTCTAGGAACATTCAGAACGTCCAGCTTTTTAGACGCTGTATTAAGGTTACTGCCTGGTTATAAGATCATTATTCAAACTTTTCTTAATACAGTAACATTTTTACAATGTTCCCCTAACAACTTAAGAACAACGTTTTTGACATATATGATAAAACATTAAGAAACGTTAAGATTACTGCAAGAACTTTTTGATAACTTTGAAAGCACTTTGAGAACTTTTAAAGAACGTTAGCTAATGTTCTCAGAACGTTGGGTATTCATGACAGAAATGGTCATAGAAGGATATAATGGTTTTCTCGTGGATTCCAGGGGTTTATGAAACACTGGCAGCTTCAAACGGACCAGTTATTTGTAGAACGCAGGGTCGCAGGTTCACCTCAATTATTCAGCGGTGTGAGCATGCAACACATCAAAACAGACAGAAGCTTCTGGCAAACACTCGATCGAAAACAAGCGCGGCAGGCCGTCCCAGGCCACCCAGTTAGCTGTTGGAATGTGTCCCCATCACTGCTGCGAGTGGAATGCATCCTGGTGCGTCCGCATTGTTTCCCTAAACAATCAAAAGATGTTTCCTTTTTTCTGTGACTGTGCTCCCAGCGGACCGTTTGATGACATAACCCGGTCCATTCTCGCGCATCCGCGTCCGGGGTTTACCACTTCCCTCGGCTTTGTTGTGCTCTGCGGGGGGGCTCCGCTCGAGCACAAGTGAGGGAACTCGCCGACGTTACGAAGAAAAATAACGGTGAGATTTTCTCATGAGACACCAGCGCGCCGGGCTGCCTTTGTTTATGCGCTGATGATGTGAATGGTGCTTGAATGGTGGATCTCTAAACAGCCCTGAAACGTGCATCATTCAGTCTTTAAACAACAAACCATCACTGGTGCCTCACAGCATGAAACTCGGCCAGAATAAAACTGGTTTTAGGGGGAAGAACGTTTTTACTTTAGAGCATCAATTCAATCATTCGATCCATCAATCCAAGAAACACTGTTAATGAAAACCACAGTTAAATTTTCTTTACAGACATCGCTAAAAGATATGTGCATGCTATTGTCGGGGTTTGTTTAAAGCAATGCATGCTGGGACGGGAGACCCTTCATTCTGTCAGATGGTTGGGTTAGCGCACGGTGAGGAAAGAATCCTCTCTTTCTTTCTGCTGTCTGAGAAGCACCAGGATCCTCACGGTTCAGCCAAAGGTTAGAGAACGCATCCATCTCACAGTCAGAGTCTCACAGCTCAATGCACTGAAGTCTTGCTCTGTTCTCGCCTGTGACAGACACCCGAGGGGCCGAGGGCCAACACAGTTACCCTGAGATTTACTGCTGTTACTGTACATGTAGTGATACATGGTAGAAAATGGTGCTAATACTCTCAATCATAATAATAACAAACCTGTTTATACACTAACATTCTACTAAAAAATGTAATGTGTGTACATTTTATACTACAGTCTACAGAACTAGTGAGCACACGTTGTCAGGGGTTTAACCTACAGAAACTTTGCTGCACAAAAATCTATTATGCGTCAATTGTGTTGTTCAAACACAACTGATTAGACAATTTACTATTTATCTGGAAAAAATGTCACTGAATTCACAAATCAATGTGCCCTTATCTAATTTATTTAACAAACAACAGAAATGACTGTATGTATTACAGATGCGCTGTTTAATAATAAATCTACCGGAAGCAAATGCACATGGCAAATAAACACTTTGTAGCATCATACATGCGCTGTGAGGGTTTATCAGTGAAGATTGTTACATATTACTAATGTGTGCACAGGGTTTACCAGTCACATCAACAGGTGCAAAAAACATAATGTTAATCTTTCCCTCCTGTCTAAGCTTTGTTTCGTTTGTGTGGGACCTCTCTGAGTGCTGAAATAAGAGTGAACATAAATCAAAAGAGGACAAAGGAGCTTCAGCGCTGCCCCAGGGGCTTGTGGGATTGGACTGGAGGTGTCAGGAGAATTTCTGTCCCACTTTCCGTTTTTAGATTCACACTGAAGCACGGAACCACACCCAGTATGACCTCAGCCAATGGAAAAGATTCTAAATTCCTAAATATATAAACTATAACATTTATATTTATAAATATAAATGTATACCAGCTTTAAGCCTTTAAATAATATTTTTTATTGTTATATTAATCAGGTCAAGTACTGTATGTTCAAACATTAATTCAGTCAATTGTGCCTAACCATGTTACTGTAACTACCGGTCAAAGATGCTAATTGGAAACAGGAGAAAATGCTGATGCTGTTGCCACGCGATGCTTACAGTTATTTGCCAACTACAGCCCGAGCGTAACCATAGCAGAACCCTGTACATCACGTATGTTGTGTGTTGGTGTGTGTTTAGCCTGTGTAATGATGTAGTGTATGTGGTGTGTTCCAGTTAACAGGAAATGTTCTCAGAATGTTGGCTAACATCAAACGCTCTCTATGTTCTTGCAGTAACATTAGCAGAATGTTTTTTAATGTTTTATATCATACGTCCTATATCCAAAAAGTCAGTCTTAAGTTGCTAGTGAAACGTTTTAAAAACATTACAGAATTAAGTTTGAATAACATTCTCATAACCATGCAATAATGTTAATACAACGTTCAAAAAACAAGACATTTCAAACGTTCCTAGAGCTTTCTGAATAACATTTTTAACATTTTTACAACCTAAAATTTGTTAGCTGGGATGTTTCAACATATTATGATTGACAGGGAAGGAGGAGAAGCTACACGAGTTAAACAAACAAACTCTGAAGAGGCTGAACAATGAAACTCTGTTACTGTGTCTGACAAGTAATGACAGATAATGATGAGCTATTACAAACGTATTACCCTCTGGAATCTGCCCTTCACTTGCCCAGAGAGCACAATTATTACCCCATACAAACACCACAAGCCGTCTCTGTGATGTATGTTGAGAACAAGAGCTGTTTTTTGTTCCTCAAAGTTCCTCCGAGTTCCTCAAGGTGAGCGTTCAAGACTGAGCTCAATGGTCTGGGGTTCAATCCCAGGGAATGCACATACAAATTAAACATGGGGCTTAAATGCTCTGTACGCTGCTTTGTAAGGTCTGCTAAATGCCGTCTTGAGGGGAACAGTCTCTGTCGAATAACAGAATTAACATCATACATCCTCATCTCAGTAACGTCTGGATACGTTCCTGCCTGAAGTTGGCAGTGGCTAATGAAAGCAGCTGTAACGCACACTAACACAGCTCACTGCAACTGCTCACTGTTGTGTGTCTGTTCTCAGCCAGTGTGATCTACAATCACCTTGTACATAGACACAGACACATCAGCCAAATAAAATGACAATATTACTGTACGTGGGTATCTTCTTCTCTACTGTAATTTGGGAAATACTTGAAAACAGGCTTTCATGCATTGGTACATTCGTTCTTTAGTTTATTTGTTCCTGTATAGGTTCATTTGTTTGCTCTCTCTCTCTCTCTCTCTCTCTCTCTCTCTCTTTTTCTTTCTTTCTACAGGAACCAGTTTGTATAATAATATAGGTGCTACATTTGTAAGTTTTGCTCTGTCAGCTGTTACATCACGCACACTCAAGCTACCTGCCACACTGCAGAAAGCCTCTAACTACATCAGTGTATAATCAAAACCTTCTAGCACCGACTACACGCCATGCTAACAACAGAACAGATATTTAACATAGAGATAACTGAACATCTCTGGACGCCCACAGACATCTGCGCACGCAACGCATGCAGAAAGCTGCAGGAAAGCTGCAGAGGACAATAGCTCCGCTTCAGCAGAAAACAGAGCGGCTGAAAAACAAATATTTGAAGAACAGAATGACACATTTACCTGAACGCTCGTGCGATGACAGCTCTGTCATCACCACAGGGCAAATACACCCTGACTCCATAACCAAACAAACACACATCTCACACGACAGCAGCACCGGTATGTACACAGCAAGACAATGTACACTGTCTCCTCATGTATGTCATCATTCAGAGACACAGAGCACACACACACACACACCCTGTATCATCGGTGTTCTCTCTGAATAAACACACACCTTTTATTATGTAAACTTATTCAAAACCTCTACTAACCTAAAATGAACCAGGTTATCTATTTCAGACTATATAAACTAGCGATGCATGACATGTCGGTCTATCTTCTGTCTTTTATATATCTTCTGTGGAAGGCGCAGGGCCATAAAATGTTCATTCAATCATTAAATTCGGTCCGAGGGATTCTATGCTTTTAAAACTAGCTTGCTTTTGCTAGTCTCTCCGAAATTACCAACCCTACCTTTAAAGTTGACTTTAGAAGTTTAGAGATGAGCTGAAACTTAAATCAACGTTTATGAATGAACAGAGGAAACTATCCTGTCTGTATCAAAGACTTACTATGTCGGAGTAATTAAACACATAAACTCATATGTACTGCTTTGTTATCACTTAAATACATATGCACTGCTTTGTCATCGCAGATATGACCATCGAACAGCTGTCTTATCGAATGCAGTGAGCTATGAGCGAGATATCGAGAGAGAGAGAGAGAGAGAGGTCACACACTGAGCTCTCTGTGTTGAAGGAAGCTGCAGGTAAAGCACACTGCTCCTGTGTTGTTTGTTCACTCAATACATCGCAGAACACACACCCTGCCTGAGGTGTCGAACCACCATCAATCCCACAATCCCTTGTGTGAGTCTGACCCTCAGCTCGGCTGGCACGCTGCTTCACGTGCAGTCAGAGTATGTAACAGTGACGGGCAATAACTTAGACTGTTAGCCCTCAGGGCAGCTGGCAGCCTTCAGGAAGAGTGAGAGTGTGTTGCGCACACATCGTGAGATGAGCTTTGTGTATTTTGTGTAACTTTCAGCGCTCACAGCAGGAAATTTCAAGTCTAATCAGACGTACCCATCGGCCAGCAGCCCAGACACACACACACACGTTAGGTTTCTATGCTTTGTGGGGATTTTCCATATACGTAATGACTTTAAAACTGTACAAACTGTATTTTCTATCCCCTAACCTTCACCCTAACCCTCACTAAAACCTTTCTGCATTTTAAGATGTTCATAAAAGCATCATTTAGTATGTTTCATAATCAATTTCCTTCGTGGGGACCAGTCAGCAGTGTGTGATTTTTACCATCCTTGTGGGGACGCAATGCTAGAAAAACACACACACACACACACACACTTCCCTTATGAAAACACACTGCCATTAAACCCAACAGTGTGCAGAACAAAACAGGTCATGTGTACTTCAAAGACGTCAATGGTCGTTACACTGGTCTGTATAACACCGTTTTAAAAAGTACGCTGCAGTGTGGCTCATGCAGCAATTGAAACGTGATCAAAATGAAAAACGTGGTGTTAAAATGAAAAATGAAGTGTTAAACAAAAACATGCTTTCCTGGCAAAACTGCCTCATACCATAGAAGGCTGTGCGGAGGAGAAATATCTCCAGTTCTTGGATCTTCATTTCCAGACATTTGAAGAAGTCCAGAAAACACTGAGCCCACCGTGGCAGACGTTGAACATAAAGTTCTTCAGAGCTTTCCTAAGCCACGCCTCCTCCAATATACATGAACACTGAAGACAGAAGGCTGTCTGTGTGAGCAGGATGGATGGGAGTATGCAAATACATAGCTTGACAGGCAAGCACAACGTCCTATGATTGCAATCGGGCCGAACGCAATGATTGGACGAACATTTTATGGCCCTGCGCCTTCCACAGAATATACATTTGACATAAATATAGCTATGCAGTGATTGCACGGCTGCAGGATGTATTTGATATTCAAATCCCTTTCATCTTCAGCAATACAGAGGTCAGGTTAATTAAAGAGGATACATTTTAAATGTATTTTTTCCCTGAGGTCCACTTACAATGTTAAGATAAGAATTCTTGAACCGAAATTAAACTGTGTTATGATTGTCTCTTCCCCTCTGAAATGACCAACGACACCTCAAGCAGGAGAACTGAACAGCTGTTGATATGTGGGTCGAATCGGGGAGGTTAATGTGCTGTTGGTTCTGACATCATTACCGTGACACTTTCTCAATGACCCTGTTTCTGCAGCTCAGTTTCTGTTACTGGTGTGAGTGCAGAAGTGGAGCAGAAGTTGTGGTAATAAAGAATGTGAAACATGTATTTTGCGAACATAATTTTCAGTTTTTACATGTATTTTAAATTAATTTGATCTTACAAATGTAAAGTACTATTGTAATTGCACGCCACATTAAGTTGTCGTATATCAAATTTTTCTTCAACATTGATATCAATTATTCCTCAATTATTAATCAATATTGATGATCAATTATTAATTGATTACTCAATCAATAACAATTATGCTTCATTAACTGTTCTTCAATGACGATGTTTTGTACATACTCTTTCACTGAGTGTCTGTGTTCCGTGTTTCCTGTGCCAGTTCTCTTGCGTCTCATGTTGCAGACTCTGTCTGGCCTCTGTTCTGTCTCTGTGCCATTTTCCCAAGCTTTGCTTCAGAGCTGCGGTCCATGGGTGGGTCATTAACTCGCTCTCCCTCCACTCCGAGCCCGCAGCACCTCCACCTCTTCCTGCTGAAGAGGCCATTCATTCAAGCCCTGCAAAGCGAGCTTCCTTGAGTCCGCTGTGCAGAGATCCTGCCTTTGTGCAACTTTCCTGGGGACTGCAGCTCCAGAAAAACGTACCCAGCTAACAGGGAACAGTCTCAGAACACTGGCTAATGTTCCTCAAAAGTTCTCTCAAGGTTATGAAAAAAGTTCTTGCAGCAGAACATTTGTTCTATGTCACTGGCCAATGTTCTAAAAATGTTGTTAGTGCATCGTATTAAAAAGTTACAGAACAAAAAGTTTAAATAATGTTCTTGTGTCCCAGCAATAGCATTAAAACAACGTCGAAAATGTGAGTGTTTTGAATGATCCTGCACCTAAGAACATTAGGGAAATGATTTTATAACCTAAAATTATTAACTGTGTAAGCTTGATTTAGTTAAATTCAGTTAAGTAAAACAAGCAGGCACAAAACTGCCTACACACTAAAATTACAAATACTTACCAAGCTCACAAGCTTCAATCTGATTGGCTGACTGCCAGGTATCAGAATACATCCAAAAATGTTTGTGTTACAATGAACGCTTTTGCTAAAGAGCTAATCGTTAGATTTGCCACAGACTGCCAAGTGAGGTGAATCAAATCTTTCTAAAAATACACCACTAGGAAGTATACTAGATCCTAAGTGCAGCAGACGCGACACTAGAAGTGTGGGCAGCAAAAACTTAATCAGATTGGACAAAATACTGTATAAAGCAAAAGGTCATGTGTCCCACAGAGCTGTACAAACCTTACAGTGGGAAAACTCTGGACATTCCGGAATGATCATTGGTCACTTCAAATTAACCCCTTTCAGTATATGAGTCCAGTCACTGGATGTGCAGAACATGCTGTCTGTGGTCCGTGCAAACAAGTCTTTCTATATTAAGAGACGATGAGGTCACTTCCACTAATTACTTCACTATTGTGATTCCAGAACAAACAGCTGATTTCAGCGGACTGTTGAAAGGTTTTTCATGGCATTATGAGAAGAGATGCTGAGCTGGAGAAAAGAATGAAGGATCACTTACACAACCAGATAAAACACGAGTGTGAGACCAGCAACAACAAGAATGGGAGAACTGGAGAGAAGATCCTGACGCAGGATCAACTTCCCGTGTATGTCAACAGGTTGAGTTCAAGCGTTTTCAAAAGCCAAAGGGTGTGACGACACAAACAACACACAGATAACACACCAAATGTGTGCACCTGCTGTGGATGAATTATATGCGCTCCCTGACATACACAATTTCTCTCTACCCCTTAAAACACACACACACAGACAGACACACACACAAGCTGGTCTAATCTACAAGACTTGAGCTGATTTAGCTGAAGGTCACAAACCCTGGACTGTCATCCAGTCTGCTGAGTATGTGTGTGTGTGTGTGTGTGTGTGAGGAGTTACTTAACCATATATTAGAGACAAATTTGTACTCAAAAGTCAGCAAAACCACACAAATCTGAGCAAAACCTTTTTGGGGACGTCTTCATTTGTAAAAACTCTATAAAACATAGTAAATAAAGCTGTTTGTTAATTGCAAAAATACAGAACGTTTTTTGTTAGAGTTTTGTTAGGGTTGGTGTTTATAACTAGCTGTGTATAAACACAATGGAAGTCTATGGAATGTCCCCATTTAGGTGAGTGAATGTGTGTGTGTGTGTGTGTGTGTGTGTGTGTGTGCGTGGTTAATAATGATTCCATTCTCTGATCCATAATCATATTTCATCCCTGAGAAATCCCGTCAGACTGAGGGGCCTCATTCACATGCAGGAGCCCTCAGCCCACTGAGCAAACAATACTGTGGCAGAGACGCACATGAATGAGAAGCTTGAAAGATCTACACAGAGTTTCAGAAGAATCGAGCAGAAACCAGCTTACATAAACAGCTGAGAAACAGATTTCAGACATCCCAAATCAAACCAAGTGTTTTACAAACAGGAGGAAAATAAAATAAAAAATGAAAACAGAAATACATGTGGTTGGTTTTATATGGTTAACTTAAACAAACCTGAACCTAAAACTTAATACAAAGACGTTGAAGGTAGAGTAGGCAGATTGGGAGAGGCTAGCAATAGCAAGCTAGCTTTAAAAGCAAAAGATCCCGCCCTCCCTTCGGCGCTATCACCAAAGCCACGCCTCCTCCAATACAGTAAGAAAGTATGCAAATACATAATTTGACAAGTAGGACATCATGATTGGCCATTTCATGGTCCTGTGCCTTCCACAGAAGATAAATATTTATATAAATATATTTAGACAACTTAGAGACTGAAGAGACCTTCAACCAGTGTAACAAAAAATGTTTGTTTAAAAGACATTATTAACGTAACCCTACGACATTTTGTGAAGCTGCTTTGAAACTCTCAGAAAAGCGCTATACAAATAAACCGTTCACAAGCTAGTTGTCATGATATAATTAGATCATATGTCATTTCAATCATATTTCTTTCCCTGAAGAAATATGATAAGCCAGACTAAACCTAACCCAGTGTGGTTTAGGCTAACGCTCACATAGCCAGTACGGGTCCACGGGCGCTCCGGCTGGGAGGCCGAGGGCCCTGAAACATTTCCAAACATTTCTGCAGGCCAGTGAACACTAACAATCTGGAATGAGTCGAGACTGAAACCGTAGCTACCGCCCAGACGCCACAGTGGCTTCCCGCCAAAATGGAGATCAGTTGCTGACTGGAACATAACAAGCAAGCTGTGCTGAAACAGCACTGTTAGCACGAGAGCATTCCCGCCATTCCTTACACAATCAAGTACATACTTTAGCAAGCAAAGCAAGCCTTCATCAAGGGACGGTTCTGACAATTCTGAAATGACCATTTCCTCTTTAAAGGTAGGGTAAGCAATTTCGGAGAGGCTAGCTTTGAAAGCACAAGATTCTGCCCTCCCTTCAGAGCGCTCTCCAAAGACACGCCTCCACCAATAGTGCACGGAGGTATGCAAATACATAGTTTGACAGGCAAGTTTGACATCCTATCATTACATTCAGACCGAATGCAATGATTGGACAAACATTTTATGGTGCTGCACCTTCCACAGAAGATATTTAAATATATTTAGACCACTTAGTGACTGATATCAGGATGTGAAGAGACTTTCAACCAGCATAACAAAAAAGGAAACGTTTTTGGGAAAGATTCCTTTATATATTCCTACCATTCCTTTAATGTCACGCCACGGCAGAACAACTGCACAACTGCAGCGTGGCAGAAACCACATACTTGTCAATCATTCTGCAGGATTCACACAGTACAGCTGCCACACATCTGCCGGGACTGTTAGGTGAGCTGTGGAATGATGGGAACGCCCCACTGGACTGAATCTCATTACCTCACATCTCCAGCAGAAGCACAGTAAGACGAGAGCTCCCCAGCTAACAATTTTAGGTTGTAGGAACGTTTGCCTAATGTTACCATTACCAAAACGTTATTTTAACAGAAATGTTAAGTACGTTTCACAATTTTAATTTTGAAGGTTCTGTGAACGTTCAAAACGTTAGTAGATATTGTATTAACATTATTGCTTGGTCATTCAGACAATAAATTCTCTTGTTTTTAAAACGTTACACTAGGTACTTAATAATAACATTTCTGATGATGAAATATGATACAAAATGTTCTCCTGACATTACAGCAGGAACGTTTTTTTAAAGAACTTTGAGAGAACTTTTAGAAACGTTACCCAATGTTCTGAGGACATGTTCTGGTACAACCATCCATTGAAGTACAACTGCATGTATTCCTTTTCTTTCATCCCACTGAAAACATGTTTTACACATGCCCGTTATAGTGAACAGTTAATCATTTTCACACTGCTGTTATTCTAAAGCTGCTCTCAGAACTGTTACTGTGTAATGCTGTTACTGACTACCGGTTTATTTTAAAAACCCACTCACTGCAACCTTGTTCAATAATCACACCCAGAGTATCAAATCTATTACTGAAAGATTAGAGCAGGACTCTGGGGAGACAGGAAATGGCAGAATTTGGGCACAATTTAAAAAGTTGGCAGAAATACTTGGCCTGTCCTCCATTTCAATGAGGCATGGTGGGTAATGACAGGTGTGCTGCAGCTAGGCAGCTACACTACTGTACTACTCAGTGGTAGAGCATTGCGCTAGCAGCGCAAAAGGTTGCGGAAATCCCTTAGTACAATCAGAACATTAAGTAATAGCTCACAGCAGCAGTACAGGCTGTGATTCAGTGTTTCTCTGGGGTGAAGGTTCTGATGACCAGTCAGATGCTCATCAGCTGAGGTCTGACTGGGTCCTTTTCCAGCGGCACTAACAGACAGCATTGTAAGTCCTTTGTGTGTGTGTTTTAATTCAGGCGATACACTGAATTAAAAATCTTAGGAATGTACCGTGATGGTGGTGGTGAGGGAATGACAAGTGTGTGTGTGTGTGTGTGTGTGTGCGGGTTAACATGTGAACCTACATGTATGCTACTGTCTGTCTGTCTGTCTGTCTGCCTGTCTAGACAAAACACATCTGTGTAATAAGAAGTTTATTTGTAATTGTGTGTGTGTGTGTGTGTTGTACTCTGTGAAAGACCCCATTCATATGAGTGGTTGCCATTGTTCCACACGAGGGCTCACCATAGTCCAGCTTTGCATCTGAAAACCATGACAATTTCTCCACTCTCATATGTCATATTCGTTTTGTTTTGTGTGAAACCAATGAGCTAAAAGGAACTGATCAGAACACGTCTCTCTCTCCCTCACACACACACACACACACACACACACAAAGCAACCACTGCAAACTAGGGACATTTAACTAAGGTGAAGCTATTTGCATTCTGTGTATGGTAAAATTGAATCATCATGGAAGCTCAACAAGTGAATCGGAACTGCTGCATAAATCTGTCATTCATGTCAGATCTGTCAGTCTGTCAAATCTGTCAATGACTCATTCATACAAACTGCCAGATCTAATAAGTACACATATAGACCTGTTCGTTATTTAGCTTTAAGTGAATGTGTTAACAGATTAAATAGATAAAGTTATGTAAGTAAGTGCACTAAAATAACCTGAAGTTCAGTCATGAAAATGTATATTTTATCAGCTGAAGCACACACGCCGTCAGCATTAACAGCATTTAACAGTATTGCTAAATGCTAATACTGTTAACTCTGTGACTATACGTTACACGACAGAAATATATTCAGTTTCCTAAACATCTCCAAAGATCTCATTGTAAAGAATCCATGTAGGCACTCAAGATGTTTAAATCTACAGAGCACTTCATCCGAGCTTTACATAAACGCTCATTCTTGAGTGACAGAACACTGAAGGACTATTTAGGTGGAATGATTAATGTGGTGGAGGTGAGCCCTGCTCCGTCCCTCTGTGTGGTCACCTCATTTCACAGTCAAATTCCCAACAAATCCACTGCAGAAGCAGGAAGGCTGAGTGAGAGAGCACACCAGTCCTAAATTTCACATTTGTTAGCATGCTGACCGATCTGTAGCATATAGCGTAAAATTTCATGCATTATTGTAGGTCATTCCATATTATTGATCATTTCAAACTGTGGTTTAATTTTTCAATACTGAAATACTTCTATCCAAACTTAATTTACAGAGACAATTATAAGTAATCTATCATTTATATTTTGGTAAGTTGATTTTTCCAGTAAGTGTAAACACAGTGCTTCTGTGGCACTACCAAGCACGCTCTGTTGGTTTGGGAAAGAAACAATTGCATATATTTAGGACAGGGGTCATTTGTTTGACCAACCAATGGAAGAAACAGTTGTTTAATCATTGTATTATTTTTTACTATTGCAAGTCTGCTTGGCGTTACCTAGAAGTTACACACTTCCCCTTGAATCAAGTTTTATAAAATACATATGAGAGACAATGTCATAAATACCGAACAGACGTTCCTCATTTTCCAAAACAGCTCCAGGGAATGCCTCCATCCATGCCATCAAAGCCACCCAACACTCTGAGTGGCATTAAGGCAAAGACTTGAGTGGCATTAAGCTAAGTGAAGACACACACCGTCAACGCACGTGATACTCTGATGAAGCTCTTTAACACTGGAATACACGCCCAAGCCACTCTCTGTTTATCAAGTTAAAAATAACCAATGATTGTAAAGCTAGTTCTGAAATCAGTATATGATTAGCAGAAGTATTGTTTTGTTTTTTTAAGCTGCTACCTAAATGTTTAACACCATTTAACAATCTATTTTCCCCATATTTGTTTTATTCATAAACAACACAGGATTTGGATCAATGGTGTCCAGTTTATTATTCCTCATTTTTCCCTCAGCATCTCTAGCTAGAGCTACAGTGTGAATCACTGTTATTGTTCGCATGTAGTAAGCTGCACAAACAGACGACAATGCTTTTAACTCATCTAATTCTACAGCGATGACTCCCCAGGCCCTGTGCAGTGAGCTGTGCCTTAATGCAGGTGAATAAACAAGCACAACTGAAACAGGGCCTAAGTCTGATCTACCCATCTCTACTCCCAAGCTTGTGAATCAATGTAAATGCTAAATCTATTTCCTGTGTGTGGTTTTACACTGAAGAAGGGACCCAAGCCATATTTAGCAACCAGAATATAATATTGTTTAAGGCCCTCTTTGCGTGGGTCAGTACCGGCTAGTTAGCAACATCTCACAACCACACAGAACACCCTAGCAACCAGCCAACAATGTGAAAACAACTACTCAAAACACCTTAGCAACCACAAAGCAATTCCACAGCAACCACTCACAGTTATGTATGTAACTGTAATAACCAGTTTATATCCACTATTGTCATTACTCATCCACGCAGCTGTCATCATAAACCTCTACAGATACATCACAACAGGTACA
>JAZGTI010007591.1:0-21427 GCA_036877585.1 Botia kubotai
TTCCTTCCTTCCTTCTTTCTTTCTTTGCTTAACCCTCATGTTTTGTTTCACATAATTCTTGTTTCCCCTTCACTGACTCTCTGTTCCTGCAGTAGCTACATGTGCCTTTAGGCAGAACACATTCTGTTAGTTTCCCCTCAGCTGGATCCGTGTCAGCAGACTTCGCTTCACTCTGTATATTTTCCAAAATAGACTCTGGCTGCTTTGTCTGGCTGCTGTATTTAAGAAGCATGCGGAAGAAAACCCCTCTGGAAAAAGGTTTTCCATTACAGACACTTGGTTGGCATTGAGGCACATTCTGTAAAGCGGAAACATTCCATTATCTTCAGTTTCCTCCCGGGCAGCTTGTGCTGTGAGACTCTTTTACTGCCCTACAGGATAAGCACACATTCAGAGTAAATGCACAAGATTAATGCACAGTTAATGCACAGTTCTCATTGCTGCTGTTGTAATTTCATGTGTTGCTGAGCAGGCTTTGATTTAAACCTTTGGTTTCTCCAGTTTGTGTTCTGTGTTGGGAAATCAGAGATCTTTGTTCAGAGATGTTTATGTTTATTTGGGGGGTTTATTGTCTCAGTGTCTCCTGTGACGCTTTTAAACAGTACTGAATGAGTTCTCATGTGCGCTGAACACCTGCTGGCTGCGTTCCATCTACACGCTTAAAAAACGTTCTTAAAAGGTTCTTTACAGTGGTGCCCTAGAAGAACCATTTTCAGTCAAAGGTTCTTAAAAGAACCAGTTCTTTCTTAGAAAGGCAAGGTTCTACGGATGTTAAAGGTTCTTTATGGAACCACACAGCTGAAAGTGGTTCTTCTGTGGCATCGTGAAGCAACGTTTTTTTGTTGAGTGTAATCTCTGGTCCAGCTCATGTAATATTCTTCAGTCTGAGGATCTTTGATCTAGTTAATGAGATTCTCCTGGAGAAGTTCCCGCGTGTCTTCAACACTTGTCAGTTTGATGGATCTTCAGGGCCTTTCATCAACGTGAGTACAAAGAGAGTGGAAGACATTTACAGCAGACCTCACTGTTGTTAGGTGATTATAGCCTTTGGTTCACAATTGTGTTGATCAGTGGAGAACAGAAATTGTTTGTGCCTCAAGCAAGTTGTTTGAGACGTCCTAATTTCTCACTGTTGAGCTCCTGAATGTTACTGTCCAGTTGAAAGGACTACAGCGACTGCATCTCCGAGCTGGCTGAATGTGTTTGCAGATTTCTCTGTTGTTTTCTAGAACATTCAGTGTAAGTTTGGGCGTTACAGAGGTCTGGTGTTATGAACACAGATGTGCTATTATAAGACACTTCTGAGTGTGCCAGAGACCGAGGTGGCTGCTTTTCAACAGGGCGAAGGTTTATCAAAGGTGCTTCATTTATTCACTGAAAGACTTTATAATGAGTTTCAGAGAAGCGCAAAGAAACATCTCATCACATCTCCGATCTTTCCTCACTTCACGAGGAGCTTATAAATACATCAGCAGCAGAAAGTTGCTCTTGTAGGACACTTCAGTACATCAGTCAGTATCATTGAGGTTTGTGTTGTACTTCTGTGTAAGTGACCTTACGTTCTCATGTCCAATGAATGATCACTAATGTCTAAGATTAAGTCATTAAACCCAAACTGACAGTTCTGTCATAACTTTCTCATGTAACTGAATCGTTCTTTTGAGTCCTTTCAAAGAATCAGTTCATCTGGTTATATAAAATGAATGGTAGTTTGTTTTAGATAATGCATTAACTATTGTAAATAAATACAAACTTACTGTAAATTGTTCCTGTTAACATATAAAGAAAAACAAAGAAACTGACAAGACAGTATAAAAAGATAACTAGATAACTAGTATAAAAAGATAACTAATTACTGTTATCAGCCGAAATTTCCCTAGTTAGGATTTTATTTGGCTCAAATTAAATCTATAGATGTTGTTTGTTGTTTCACGCACTGCGTGTGTGTGTGTGTGTTTTATAGGTCGCAGGTCTCTTCAGGGACGCCAGCATTGGAAATGCCATCAACGTTGTAGTCGTGCGTCTCATTCTGCTGGAAAAGGACGAGGTGAGGAGATGAACTGATGCTGTACAAATACACACCTGACGTTCTGAGTCTGACACGTGTAACTGCAGCACACGGGATGTGAGAGACAGAAATGTGTCTTTCATCCGAGATCAAAACCAAGCAATAAAACACCTCAGGCAGGAACAGCCAAAGTATTAAATATCTCAATGTTCGATAAATAGTTTATAAAAATAGTGAATAATAATTCTTCCACCAAATAAAATCACTAATCAGTCTAAATATTATCTGTGTAATACATTCATACACAATTAATTATATATTTTATTTATTGAGAGTTCAAACATTTTTGATGCGTCTTTTTGCTTTATCATTTACTCAACGCCGCACAAAACAAGCTGCTGTTTGTTCGGCTGTAAATGTGTTTAGTAGACGAGTAACTTCACATTTCTTCTGTGTTGTTTTGTTTGTCAGGAGCATTTGAAGATCACCCATCATGCAGACAACAGTCTCTCCAGCTTCTGTAAGTGGCAGAAGAACATCAACATGAAGGGTGATGACCATCCAGTCCACCATGATGTGGCCATTCTGCTCACCAGGTATTTACCATATAATCATCATTCCTTTACACCGCACTGAAGTGACAATGTGTACACACACATCGTGTGTGTTTAGTGTTGCGAACACACCTGGGGCAGCGGGCAGCACTGGGGCAGCGGGCAGCACTGGGGCAGCGGGCAGCACTGCTGCGTCCGGCGAGCAATCCAGGGTTAGGTGCCCCACTCAGGGGCATTGAGAACTGAACCAGCAACCTTCTGGTTACAAATCTGACAGTTGGCCACTGTTTAGCAGTTCAGATGCAGGTGAAAACTGTTTCTCTCACAATTAACGGTTAGTCGAGATTTTGACTACAGACGGGAAGCGTTTTAAAAACTTTGCAGTCGTGACTTCTTTATCCTCATGAGCTTTATGGGCCAAAATGAAGTAGGAATGAAGATTAAATACATGTATATGGTACGTAATAATAGTTTATTATTGTTGTTATTATTATTTGTTCTATAATAGGTTTATGACTTTTCTTTTGACACAGGAAGGACATTTGTGCAGCTATAAATAAGCCGTGCGAAACGTTAGGTCTGTCGCATGTGGCTGGAATGTGTCAACCACATCGCAGCTGCAGCATCAGTGAAGACACAGGCCTCCCCGTCGCATTTACAGTAGCGCATGAGCTCGGCCACAAGTAAGTCTTAAGATACACAATATAGATACTTTAAAGCTGCATTCTATATCTTTTTGGGTTAAAAATAAGAAAAAGATTTCGTTGTTTAACACGTTCTCCAGTAAGTTTAACAGTAAGTTTATATTATTCAATTTATTATGATTCATAATGTGAGCTGTCGGGTCCAATTTCCTGGGAAATGTCATTTTGGCATTTTTCAACATACAGAGAGAAAAGTACATAAAGTAACCTGCAATTTTATGTTTCAAACAGAGATGACAGTAGAAAGGCTATTGCAGCTGTTACTGTTTAATGCAGACAGTAAAGGATTTTTTTTTTAAGTATGCAAGCACTCCCTTCCTCAGAGCTACTCAGAGCTTCTCTTAATTTCCTCTCTGAGCTTCTGGAGGAGAAACAAACAAATTCAGTGCTGATAAATATACATGAACAGTCAGTAGTTTGGACTGGATTCATGTTTCTCGTGCTCTTTTCAAAGAAAAACCTTGTGAATTTGATCAGGTGAGCAACACCTTGAGACTGAAATGTCACTGCATTCTCAAATTATTCACTGGGTTTGTGTGGCTTTAAAAGTCAAGGTGTCTTTTTTAATAAAACATGCATTAGTTGAGCTGCATTTACAGTCCACCAGCACACACACACACACACACACACACACTGCAGGCTGTGTAAGGTCATCAGCCACACAGAAAGTTTCTGCCTCATTATTCTTCAGTGGAGCCCTTCTTCCTAAACATGAGAGGAGATAGAAGAAAAACTCTCTGGTGCTAATTACACAGTTACTGACTCTCTCAAACGAAGTTTCTCTAAGATCTGTTCCATTCATTTTATTCTCTTCTCTTCAGGTTAACTGGCTTGCGGAACGTCAGTAATCGGCATCTGCCGTTGCGTAAATAAATGCGCTGGGATAATTGCTTTTGTGCTCTTTGAAGCCTAATGGATGAAGGTGTTTTCCACTTCACAGGAGCGCAATATTAAATGCAGCTCTGTCAGATGCATGTATTCGAGAGCTTCAGCTGCACTGGTGCTCGTTTGATCCGCCGCACATGCCTTTCATAAATGTTTGTGGTCACACCATGCAGAGATGTAAACAGTGATCTCATGATAACAGCGGGACTCAAGAAACAGCTTGATAAATCTCACCGAGTCTTTTGTGAATCTGTCTGGTGGCGGAACATTTCCGAGGGTTTAAAAAAAAATGCAACTTCTATTTTTGTTAATGAGGTTATATTAATAACTTATGTTTTTGAGGTAACCATGAAGTGATTTAAGAGTTTCCCATTCTCATCACATCCTGCCACATGTGTGTGGTTCCGTTCAAAATGAAGACAAGTTACAGAACAAACATTTTGTCTGTTACTGTTTTTGGTTTTATTTTTTTTACTGCTATTGTTTTTCTACTGTTGTACCCACAACCCTTGCACCGCTAACAGTACTTCACCAGTTGAGCTGGAGGAACATCTGTAGGTTATAAAGTTTAGTTTAGTAACCAAGCAACCACGTTATTAATAACAAGCCTGCTTTACATTGTAAACAATGGTCACTTTCCAGTTTACAGAGCTGACCTGTTCTTATCAGTACAGTTATATACAGTTACATCACTGAATCATTTTACAGTACACCTCTTAAAATACACAGGAGACTGGCAAGGACCTGACGGGACAAACTTTGATGAAATATTATTGAAAACTTTATGAAAGTGTCTGTTTACATGAGAGTGTGAATTTCACCGTACGTGAATGGAGTGTTACAATGTTACTTTGCTAAAGATTCCACACAGCGTGCGACATGGACGTCCCTCTGTCTAAAGTTTTGTAGCTTATTTTCTACGTTTTTTTAAGTAGGTTTTTCATATTTCACCGGCTCAAGATGAAATTTAGCATTACAATGTTAGATTCAAAGCATATTTAAAAATCTGGCGGAAGAAAAAACATGAGAACATGACTGTGACTAACTGAAGAAATAAACTGTATCTTGATTATCACAAATGATGATAATCAAATAAAAAATGACAGTACTATGTTAAACTATTAGTAAAGAATCTGATAAACTACTTAAAAAAAAAAACAACGCATTTAAATCTGCAATCCGTTACTTTTGCCTCTCTACCGCCATCTGTTTGAAACATAAAATTGCAGATTATATTATGTATGTTGAAGTCAAATGAAGTTAAACTGATATTTCCCAGGAAATCTGACCCGACAGCTTCAATTTTAAAATCACTACTATAAACGTATTGTTGTGAATGGGATAAAAAAAGCGTTGAATTGCAGCTTATATGGTGTATTGCAAAATGTACAAGCAGTGAGAGAGTGCGGTGAGACTCCATGACATCACTGGCGTTGCTTTATAGACGCACACGATCATTCCTGAGCTGCTTCACCACAGTTCTTTCTGTCACAGCGACAGCGACTCCTCTGATTGGCTGGTCTTTCCTCAGGATTATGAGTTTTTTTAAAAGGTTTATTTGTTATCTTGAAAAGAAAATCTGTTTCCCTTTGAATAAAGTGAATGGGATTTTTAGTTCCATAAGCTTTGCATAATCTGAGGCTTTCAGCGAAACGATTCTAGCTTCCCATTGTGGCTTGGTTCACAGTTCCTGAAGCTGTAATGTATTTAGTCACAGACTGAGCTGTGAGTTCTGGAGGCAGATGGGGTTTTGAATGAAGTGTGACCTCACTGTCAGATCTGCTCTTATGTCACAGCTTTGGAGTGCAGCATGATGGTCACGGTAACGACTGCGAGCCAATCGGGAAAAGACCTTTTGTGATGTCACCGCAGCTCCTGTACGGCACGTCTCCACCCAACTGGTCCCGCTGCAGCCGTGACTACATCACCCGCTTCCTGGAGTGAGTGACATACGCGTTACTGTACTTTCTGTTACTTTAATGACGTTTGATGATTCCTATTGGGTAGAAATGGTGAGTGGGGGGGGCTTGAAATATTGTTATGCAGAATGTTTGGGGGCTTGAAGTCAAAAAGGTTGAGAACCACTGGTGTAGATTGTAGATAGATGAGAGGCAATGATCTTACGGTAATGAACAGTAACACGTGCGCTCTTACTAAGGTTACGGTTTAAAATAATTTTCATAATTTGCTTTTTAATATTTGACTTTTTGCATACTTTCAGTTGATTGAATTTTTATAATAAAATCTGCAAAACCATTTTTAAAAATCCTTCTCCTGTAATCAAGAGCAGTTTGAGAAGTCAAACAGCATCTGAAAAAGATCCACATTCAAACTTACGTTACTCTGGCACCAAGACTCATGTGCATGAACATTAACCCCTAGGCCACAGCACTGACTCTCTGCCCTACGTTTCTCATTCCATGAAAGCCTTATTTTATACTTTGAGTCATTCCAGCCCAGTTGTGGGTGGAATAACATTTGCATTAAAGAGACTGAGGGCCAGTTTTGTGTAATGGCGCTAATTGGAGTATCATTTTAACCCTCGATTTCTTCTGATTTTTTTCAATTAAAAATAATGGACTTCACTCAAACGCTGGCTGGCCATTGGCGATTTATCTGGCATATATTTAACTCTCTCAGAAAGCTGCCTCTGTCTTGTGTGTGTGTGTTGCCACGGGCGATGTGGAGCTGAGATTTCCCAAGGAGGAACAAGGCAGCGTTGATTCTCCTGTCGCAGTCACGCCAGCTCTGTCGGCCTCCATATGGAGCACATTAGATAAAGCCTGACTGCTGAAGCTGGAGGAGGGGTGAGGGGGGGTTAACACAGCAGGCAGGGCACGGTTACAAAATTTTGCCTGGACATTCTCGTCAGGAAATGGATAACGTGTTTATCTTAACAGCTTTTTACGATAGCTTACTGTAGGCCTACCGTTAAACTGTTCATCTGCGTTTTACTTTTGTGGCAGCTGAGAATCATTACATTATAAGAGGCTTGGAGATCATTGTGTGGATAGTCGCACCCAAACGCTGGAAGTTGGGAATGCCTGAATAACAGAGTACAACATGTGTAAATTAAAGGAGGGGAGTTGAATTTTGTTTCCAGAGCCATTTGTTGTTATGCTGATTGAAAGTCTCTTCACATCCTGATAGCATCACTAAGTAAAGTGCTCGACATATATGTAGATAAATAAATAGCTTCTGTGGAAAGCGCAGGAGGAGGCGTGGCTTTGGAGAGCACTCTGAAGGGAGGGCGGGATCTTATGCTGTCAAAGCTAGCTTGCTAATGTTAGCCTCTCCGAAAATGCCTAACCTAAATGTATGTGTGTTATTCTGATCACTACAGCAGCTTTTTTTAATATCATCTGCCACAGCATGTGAAAACAGCATTTCAGAGTTTTGACAAAATCAGGCATCGGTCAGAAATAATAATGACACAACTTTTCCATGTAGCCAAGACTGTTTGTGTTTTCCGAGCATGGTTTACCTATATGTCAGTTTAATTATGGGGTAAGAGTCACGCAGGCGAGCATCTGTAGGAGGAATTAATTGTGAGGTTGCACAAGCCGCCCTGTGGCTCTTTTGTGTAAGCGTTCTGTCAGTCCAAAACAATCAGTGTCTTTGTATTTTGAACGGCCCTGTAGCTGTTATAGAATATAAAAGCCACAGCACACACTGTCCATGTGGTTTAGAGGCTTACAGATCTGTATAGTGTCCGAACAACTACGCCTGTTTGCAACCGGACCGAAACATTTGTGGGTTTTTCAAAGCGTATTTGGCTATATTTAATATCAGCTTTAGCTGCTATGGGTTTTTTTGTCCTGTTATTTGGGTTCCATGACCTAATTACATACTCTACAGACGACATCTCCGTCGAACCTTCTCATATTTAGATGCGACTAAAATACTATGAAAATAACCAGATTATGAGTTGCACAAAACCCAGAAGCTTTTGCCTGAGTGTTTCCTGCGTGTGGTGTGTTTTTGTCATGTTCTCTGCAGTCGTGGCTGGGGCTGGTGTCTGGATGACCCTCCTGTCAGGAATGAACTGGAGATGCAATCTTCTCTCCCCGGCGTGCTCTACAGTGCTGCCCACCAGTGCAAACTGCAGTACGGATCTGCTTCACTACTCTGTGACGACGTGGATGTAAGATATTTCCTCCCACACACAGGCTTTACCTCAGCCGAACCTCTGAGGATAAATGGGTCAGAACTGCACACTAGTGAGGTCTCAGATGATCGGTTTATAAAGTACACATGAGTGCGATATTCTAAACCAAACTGAGAACTGTAAAAAGATGTCACGTAACCTGCATTAAAACTACCCAGCTAACAGTTTTAGGTTGTGAGAATGTTTCCCTAATATTTCCCTTTAAATAACAAAAACATTGAAAATATTGTTTTAAAAAGGACGCCGCTAGAACACTTTTTAATTCTGTAACGTCTTTAAAACATTTAGCTAATTATTTAAGAATAATTTTATATGAACCATAACAGTTCATGGGCAGTTGTGGCCTACTGGTTTGTGAGTTGGACTTGTAATCAGAAGGTTGCTGGTTCGATTCCAGCACTGGGGCTGGAATCCAGCACTCTCTAACTTTTAGAGAACATTAGACAGCATTCTGGGAACGTTTTCTGGTCATTTATGGAGGTTAGCTGGTGGTGTCATCATGTCTGTATATTTGATGTTTATGTATAGCTTAGTAACCCCATACTAACAGCAGCTGTCTGATATCTCATCTGTCTGTTTGAGCTACAATCTGCATGATATGTTGGTTGTGTTTCTGCTGATCCCAGCCCCTCTCGTACCCCAGTGTGTACATACAGACATGTGTGTGCACTGCACGCGTGGACAGATTTGTTTAGTATTCAGTTGTATATGCAAAGTGGTTAAATTATTATGTTTGATAATTTTGATTATTAGAATATTATTATTATTAGAACTGGGTTTTTTTGCAGCTACCTTTTTTATCTTTGCAGCTACCTGCAGTTTAGCCTTTAGCTTTATTTTTGGTTTATGCTACAATAATCAGTTGAATAAAACAAGCACTTATAATTAACCCCTTCAAAACTGGGGTCACTTATTCAGCGTTGAAGCAAATCACTTCTTGTGGGCTTGTGTGATCATGGTAAACCATCTTGGTCAAGCTGGTTAGGCTAGTAGATCAACGAGTTTGATGACCTAGTGTGACCTAGTGTGACCTGTTTTTCATATGTTTGACAGTATAACGTTATCATCGTGTTTCATTATCTTTTATTTCACGTTGATTAATAATCTAGAAAAAACAATAATGAGATAATTAGAAATCTTACAGGCCTGGACAGAATGATGTGAATTCACAGGATAAGAGGGTTCGAGCTTGTTAGCCCTTTATCATTTGTCTGTAATGGAATCGGACAGAATTTAAGTGGCAACACAAGTGAGTGGTTGAAACTAATTGAGCAATTTGTTTCAATTGCTTCTGCCGCAAAGCAGAACAGAGTAAGACAGGCACACAGTAGCGCTATCTGAATATACATAACAGTAATATATAATATTAATATGTAACATTTTACCACACAGAGCTATGAAGGTATAGTATATACTTACGATTCCCTAACAAAAATTAACAACGGTTTCATTTGTAGTAAATGTGGTTTTGCAAATGATAATCCACCAACAACCATGCTCACTACATTATGATAAGAAACCTTGGTTTATTTTTGTAATGGTATTGCTAGTTAAACTAGTTAAGAAGCCTGTTATAGACCAGCACACATCGGCCGCAGTGGGTTTTTAACAGTAAGGAAATTTGGCTTGACCTGAATTTGATCTCATTAGGAAACGATCCCACGAAGCCCCGTTCAGTCCTACTTACTGACATCTCACAAACTGCTAGTTTAGATATCTGGGCCATTTGGTTTGTTAACTTGCAACAGGAAGTTTACAGAAGACCACACAGTAACTTTCCATTAGACAGGAAATCGTGCTCTCTGCCTACATCTGTACCATCTCATTCCCATGATAGCAGTTTTAGGAGGGACACAAGTAAAGCCAGGTTTATGTTCTAGTTTATGACAGTGGAAATATATAGAAACAGAGATAGTAATATTAAATGATAAACGTACAGCAGCTCCTTACCTCCAGATCTTGTTTTGGCTGGCTGAAAACAGGCTGAGGAAAAGACATGGTGCAGAATTGAAAGCAGGAAAAGGGCATCAGTTTGCAGAATTGTCATCTTTGTTGTCAGCGTCAGTCGTGTGATGTCCGCAGTGCTTGTTGACAGATACTGGACGTCATTCAATTACTGGCCAAATGTCAGAGAGACACCACAAGAGTCCAACCCTCAATCGTCCGCCTCAGATAACGCTGGGCTGCTGTTCTCTTATCAGACCTGTTATAGTTCATGAATTAACACCATGGGGAAACTGTGGAGAACACAGCGTGTTAATCAAAGAGTTCATCTGTCTCACGAGCTTTTCATGGGTTCATCAAATGTTCTTGCAACTGTTTTCAACTGTTTCACTAACATTAATTAACATTAATTATTTAATAACAATTAACATTAAGTTTCATTAAGTAACAAAACATTAAAATGTTATTTTGAAAGTTCTAGGAACATCCAGTTTTTATAGACGTTAGATTAGCATTAATGCTTGGTTAGAAGAACGTTATTCAAACGTTTTTAAACTCCTATTGCTGACCGGCTGCGAGAGTATTATGGTGTTGTGGTGGGCTGGCTGATACAAACACGCAAACACACAAAGAACAAATATTCACAAAATTGTTTAATTGGGTGTTTGTAGCAGTCTCTTACTCGCCCTTAAATGTTTAAGCACATTCTATATTTCAGTATTAAGTTGTTTGTTCTGCCTGTCAGAATATCTGCAGTACATTGTGGTGCACAGTGGATTCAACCTGTCATTCAAGACTGGATGGTGCTGTGGATGGAACCAAGTGTGGTGAGCGAAAGGCAAGCCAGGCTTTCTGTGGCATGTTTTATTACCCAGCATGCAGTTCACCAAACAGTTCTCACTGGCTAACTGAATCCTGCTTGTGTGTTCTCATCAGTGGTGCTTTGATGGCGAGTGTGTGACCCGGGGGTCCCAGCCTGCCAGTGTGAACGGAGGATGGGCTTCATGGAGTGAGTGGTCTGAGTGCACCAGGACCTGTGGAGTGGGCGTTCAGAATGCCCAGAGGGACTGTGTTAACCCCGTGTGAGTTTCCTTCAGATATCTCAGCTTCACATTTCTACACAGCATCAATCGTGAGAGTGGCTATTTTTATCATGCGCTGTTTGGACGAAGGATCACATGCTTATGGTTGATTGAGTGACCGCAGTTGTTTCTCACCAGCATTTTAACTGTCCACAGAAGGTTTCTGTGTTTGCATGTGTGCTTGTTTTTGCAGAAATCGTTAAATTCATTATCGTCCAGATCCTTGATTATCATTTATATCCTAAACCACCCTGAATCACTTTCGAATGTCACTGCGGTTCTCAAAAAGTGTCAAAACACTGATGAGGAGAGTTTAAGTTCACACATTTGGAAAACACATGCGACGTCTGCATCACATTTAGAAAGATTTTTTTTTCCAAAGAGAAAATGTCCCTCAGCACTTCACGTTCATGCATTTGGCCGATGCTTTGTAAGTGACTTGCAGTGCATTTAAGCTATACATTTAATCACTACGTGTGTTTCCTGGAATCAAACCCACAAGCTTTTGAAGCGCTGCTAACACCAGTTGAGCTACAGCAATGATGGCATTTCCTATCACAGCTGGTATCATTCATTCAGAAGAGAAACGGCGCAACTTTTTGTGCAGAAATGCTTAAATCCATCCCAGTTCAGTGCGTGTAGTGACAGCAGTGAGTAAAGCATGTGCATGTTGACTTCCTGGAGAGAGTATACACTGCCCATCCGCTCTGTGTGTTTGAGAGGAGCGACCACACGTTTGGCCTGAACCGTGGCAGATGTTGGACAGCTTGAGGAGACGGTGTTTGAAAACAATCATTAGTTGTGCTTCTTATCCACACTGTTAATATCGCTCATATTTAGGGCTTTGCACTTCCTCAGAATTCATCACTCGTGTGGTCTGTAGACTTGATCATTGATCATAATAAACTTTAAACTCTGTGAACTGTTGAGGGCAGAGGAGCACTCAGCGGGCGATAAAATGAATACAAAAAACATTCCGTGTCGAGACCCAAAGCCCTATCTAGGGTACAGAAATCTCATTATTTGAGGATTAACAGTGTCATTATGTGCTGTTTTCATTGGTTACCAATTTGATTTACCTCTGAATTTTCATGTGTAGTTTTTTTGTGTTTATGACTGAACATATACAGAGTTTCTGTGACGTTTGTGTTTTAGACCCAAGCACAGAGGAAAATATTGTCTTGGGGAGCGCCGCAGATATCGAACCTGCAACCGCAACCCCTGCCCTCTGGACCAGCCCAGCTTCAGACACATGCAGTGTAGCCGCTTCAACACGTTCCCTTACAAGGGAAAGTTTTATAAATGGGTTCACGTGAATAACCGAGGTGAGCGTCAGACGTGCCGCGTGCAGTCAGAATCTGCAGCCGTGTTTCTGGTGCACTGATCTACTTGCGTCTGTTGCAGTGAATCCATGCGAACTGCACTGCAGGCCGGTGAACGAGCAGTTCTCAGAGCGCATGCTGGACGCCGTCGTCGATGGCACGCGCTGCTACGAGGGCGGCTACAGTCGAGACATCTGCATCAACGGCATTTGCAAGGTTGGGAACGGCTTTCAGTTCAGTGCCTTTATACTGTATTTGTATTGTTTCTAAGCAACATTTGACCTTTGACCTCTCTCTGCTCGGTCTCATAGGATCCCTGTAGAGTTTCGCCAGAGAGTCGGTTTAGTTAATTAGGGAGGGAATTTCTTATTCACATCCACATGTGGAAATATTTCCCATGAGGCTTTGCTCAGATGCACAAACACATCTAAATAGGATTGGGTGTTTGTGCTGGCTTGGGGGTAAAAGCATGAATTCAACATATTTGAAAATATATTTGGCAGTATGCTATTGACATTAATTATAAAATGTGACTTGTTTTAGTTTTGTCTTATTCTTCATTATGCTCATGTGTTGATAGTCAAATAAGATCTCCACAGCTGCGCCCTTGTTATTGTAATAGACAGAAACAGAATCTTCCAGATAGTTCCAGAAGTTTTAAAGCATTTTGAAGCCGTTGTTTGTTTACACATCTCTCTTTAACTCTGTGTTAATGGAGAAGTGATGATGAAGGTACATATGGTATACAGTATATCTCATGACTAAAGAGCTGCATGAAGTTTCTGTTGTCCAATTGTACGACGAACGATAATTTTGTAATTAAATATTGATGGAGCAAGAAAATGTGTGTAAATAGTAATAATGAAAATGAACTCCATTGTTTAAGACGATCTGACCATGGGTTTATCTTCAGCATTGGGGCTTATGTTAAATGCCATCCATTGTGTTATAACAAAGTTATAGTTACTTAATATCTTTTTAAAATCTTACTTAAAATCAGCCCTTTACCTCTGTACACGGCCTGTTCAGATCAAATGTGTCAAAGTCGTCCAGCTTCACATTTTGTGTTTGTTTGCAGAATCTGGGCTGTGATTATGAGATTGACTCAAATGCTGTCGAGGATCAGTGTGGTGTTTGCCATGGAAACGGTTCAACATGTGAGACTGTGAGAAAGACCTATGAGGACAGTGAAGGACTCGGTGTGTAAACATGTATCTTCTGTGGAAAGCATAAATGTAACGTTACACATTTGTTTTCTTCAGCTCATTTGTGAGTAATCTTGTGTCCCTCAGGTTATGTAGACATCGGTCTGATTCCTGAAGGGGCTCGTGACATCCGTATCGAGGAAGTTGCTGAGGCCGGGAACTTTCTGGCCTTACGCAGTAACGACCCTGACAAATATTTTCTGAATGGTGGCTGGACTATCCAGTGGAATGGGGAATACAAGGCAGCGGGAACAATATTCATTTACGAGAGGACCGGCCAACTGGAAAATCTGTCTTCCCCCGGACCGACTCTGGAGCCAGTGTGGATACAGGTAGAAATTGTTTATCTGTTGATCATTTATAGGTGTCATTTAAAGGCAGGGCTGGCGATTTGTTCCAGAAACATTTTTTGTCATGCTGGTTGAAAGTCTCTTCACGTCCTGTTATAGCACGCTGTTGCTAGGCTTTCTGAAATTGCATACCCTACTTTTAAGAATATTTATATGATACATTTGCGATCATATATTTAGTTAACTTCATGATAATTGCACCACATACAATCATAGTTTAGTTTTCTCTCTTACTATTAACAAGCCATGTTTTGCTACCTTAGCTTTAAAGTGTCTGTATGTAAATGACGTTGCGATTTGATGCTGTGAGGCAGCGGTTTAGTTTCAGTAAATGTGTTTTATGGTTCAGAGATCGACAATGTTAAACATTGTAACTGATTTCCCGGTTGTTAAATGGAAATAGAAATGTTTGCAAACAGCTTCTCATGAGAAATAACACAAGCTGTATAAAAGTAAAAATGACTCCGATACTATAATAATAATAATAATCGACTTTATGAATAATTTAATGAGCAGATTTCACCTCACGCTCTGGTTTTATCTGTTTATGTGCTTAACTTCTGCTATCTTCATCGGCGAGAGGGAAGCAAATATTTGAAGTGAGAAATCGAACAATTATCTGACAGAGTGAGTGAAAGGCAAGCTTAACCCCTGAGGATTTGCATCAAATTCTGCTGTGCGGGAAGAAAGCCGCTTTTAATCTTCATCACTGACACAATGGAGGATGTGTGTGTCTCTTAAATCCATTCTTTGCTTGAATGGCAAGGTTTTAGGATTTAGTGGAATTATTGATTGAATTTGTTGCATAGAAGCATTTATGCAAAAAGCACGCAAGTTTACTCATTAGGGGATTATATATTTGACGACTGTTAAGCAGTCGCGACTCTCATATTAACTATAGTGAAGGTTTGTTTGAGATTTGTGGTAGTTTGGGTAGTAGGAGGGGGGTCGTCTAGATAAAGTATATCCCCCCACGGATCGATCCACAGGCGTCTGGCTCGCAGCCGCAGTGTGGGAGAGAAGTCATGTCTACAGCAGCAGCAGACAGAAACGAGCTCTGCTTTCTCTCGTTCTTATCCTGTATTCCTAAATCCTAAGAGAGAAGTTCACATTTCTCTGTTCTATCATCCTCCTGTGCAAAGACAAAACCAGACCGTGAGACAGAGAAGTGTGTGAGAAAACTCTCCGATCATGCATCCCAATTCTTTCTCTGTTCAGAATCTATTATTAAAAATTCAGAATCAGTTCTGTGTTCAGTTCAAATCACAGCTGAACGTGTGCTGATGTTGTACTAATGTTCTCCTGATTCCCCTGATCAGTTTTTTTCTTCAAACGAAGAGAATTTTCTAGAATATGTGCGTCTGTGAATATTTATTTTTCGTTTTGCTGCGCACACTCAACCCTGAATTGAACTGAACACAGAATCGATTCTGAGAAGAAAGAAATAGATTCAGACTTATTAGAGAAATGGACAAGTGCTGTCCTGCAAAGTGACTTTACATAAGACACCAAAAGCTCAGGAGACAACATGAAAGAGAGATTTGTGCTGTTGACGTTAATTGTAACGATGTTAAAATGAAACAATGGAAAGTGAAGGATTAGTCGAGTGTATACGGAACAGCTGATATATAAATTGAGTTTTATTTCTGGAGCACTTTTCACACTGAGCATTGTTGCAGAGCGGCTTTACAGAAAGTATTCTAACACTGACGAGACAGGAAACCAGAAAAACAGGAACATTATATAACGTCAGGAAAATAAACGCATGAAAAATATGCAAAAACATCAGTGTTAAGCAAACACACACAACTGTGTAAAGCGTGTAAAATAACACAAGGTGTTATGAGTATAATGAGCTGAGTCAGGATGAGCTGGTGTAAACATGATGTCATCCAGCCATGTCTTCCTCTCATTCTCTTCCTTCAACACAAGCAGTTTCTGCATTGTTTATCCGCAGCTGTTTGTTTGTCCCAGAGTTTTGACAGGTGTGTGAATGATTCAGCTCTATTCTAGTCTCTCCACTCGGCGGCCATCTTTGCAACAACCCTGAGCAGCTATTTCAGTCACACGAGACCAAGTCGTATCTACTTGAATGAGGAAGACCGATATCTCTAGAATCACTGACTGTAGTCACAATAAAACAATATATTTGCAACCAACTCTTAAACCTGACATCACCTGTACCATTGATTCTGTTTCTTAAGATCAAACTGCACTACAAAAACATTTTTGCGAATCACTTCAGGTACTGCATGTGTGCAAAGCCCGTGAAGTCCCCTGCAAAATTCTGTACAGAGCCCCAGAGAATGGTTAGTGTTTAGCATTGACCATTGGCTCTTTCTACTAGTAGGCGGGACTTCCTTTGCTAAAGTGGCCATCTAGTGCGCTGCACTTGCCTCCATTCATAGTGATAGAACTGTTGTGTCTTGTTAATTCTTTTTTTTTTTATTCGGTTTGTGCATTGTTGTTTTTTGTTTGCTTGCACTCTGCAGTATCACGTGGTGTTAAATGCTGTGTATGTGTTTAGAGATGTAAAAAATAGGTTTAACAGATATGGAACTTGCAACACGAGTCTGTTTTTAGGATATTTGCCCAGTAGAATGTGTTTTAGTGTAAAATTGAGCAAATTGAGAAAATATTTTTTTTAACTGTGCTTCATTGTTTTCTAGCTGCTCTTTCAGGAGACAAACCCAGGTGTGAGATACGAGTACACTATAAGCAAAGACACTCTTGTGGAGTCCACCAATGGGACGTCTTATTTCCAGTGGCTTTTTGGAGCCTGGACCGAGTGCAGTGTCACATGTGGAACTGGTAAGACTTGATCTTTTTCTTCATTCTTCTCTGTCCTTAAACAGTTCCTTCAGTCTGAAACGGGCCAATCAGATCCTGGCAGGAATTGCGTTACAAATGCGTGTGCGTTACTTGTGCGATGAGGTCATAATTGTGGGTCATAACCGGGGACATAACGTGATATATGTATATGCGATTGAGCTCTATCGCTATAAATTAACTCTCTGGCACAAAATGCTTTCATGTGTGATTCAGCAAAACATGAACTTTATAGAAAACAGATCTGCAGCCTTGGCAAGCTTCAATATACTTGGAGATAAGGCTTCAGTAATGCCATTGGAAACAGGCGATTAGACTGTGGTCAAACAGTCTTGGTGCTTCAGTCGCTTGTCATTTTATCAGTGTCATAACTAACTAACTAAACATCTCTTTTGTGTTATCTGTTGGTATATTTCCATATTATTGCCCCACCCAGTAACATTTTATTAGTTCAGACTCATGCATGATGTAATGTATTAGATATTAAATGTATCTGAATAGTCTTGATGTGTCGTTTTGTGTAGGGCTCTGTTTACAGTAAGGACAGAAACATATTGCTAGATGTTTGTAATGTCAGGTTTGGCTGGGACATAATCTATTATGCGTGATAGCAGCAATTTAAAGAGCAAACACACAAGAACACACATGCTGGTTTGTCATTCAGGGCTCTGTTGTTGTAATGTCTATTGATTTCATACTGATTACACTCATTCATCTTGTGTTCTTTGTTGCTGTAAGTGTTCAGATGTGTTTATTCTCCAGCATGTTCTTCAATCTGGGAGGAATTCCAGTTGTGGATGTTGAAAGGCGTTTAAAACGGGCGCTGCTGATATGGATGTCCTTAGAAAGCACGCAGCAGGAAATGTCACACATGACCTAAATGTTTAGAAATAAACATTTACAGTTTCAAAGATGACAGTCTACTGGTAAAACCTACAGTAGTATTTCAGAAATATCTGATGAAATATATTTGATCATTGTTTTGTGTCCTTTTTAATGAATAATTGAATCTGTTTTTTGCAAAATGCTTTGCTGATCCTATAAGCAAATATTTGAACCAAGAAATCGGAATAATCTTTTTTTTAATCTGACAAAGGAGGTGAAATCAGAGACTTACTTGTGAAGAATTTGCCTGAAATTCTGTTTGATCTTGTGCAGTAGCACAAATCATAATTGTGTTTTAAGTCATTTTTGCTGAAAAGAAGACAGTGAAGATTACATTGAGCTTTACTGGAACCGGCCTGTAGCAGAAGTGAATGGAATCGATTAATCACAACAGTGTGAAGCAGTCACACACACACTGTGATACTCTTGCTGTATTTGTTTATCAGTGTATTTATTAAAACAGAGAGAGGTTTTCACACTGGAAAAGGTGTTTTTGGTGGATTATAAGATCTAAAGTTACAGTTTGGATTATTAGACTGAATTTTGCATCTTTTGTTTTCTTAAGTTTTAACAAGCTTGTTTTGAAGCTGTTTGCACCATGAAACTGTGACTCTGGAGTCTTGCGTCTGATTGCCGAAGAGCTCACAGTGTAGTTTAAAAGCTTAACAGTTACAGCCGCTGTACTTTACATCGAATATGAGTGAGTGATTGTAAAATACATTGCAATAGCTAAATCAAATCATGTAGCCGAGTCACTGATGTTGTTAGAATGAGTGATATTATCATTAAAAATTTAATATTTCTAAATATTCTCTGACCAATCGTCATTCAAAACTCTCTCTCAGTGAGGTAACAATCCCTCACAATTCACAGTTTAACTCATAAGTGTTAATGCAGTGTTAATATTTATGCTGAACACTCCACACACACAAACAGGTTTTCTACTATTGTAATGTTGTCGCTATTAATGGTGGTTTTATTTTATGCTGTTTTGCAATCTGTGGTGACTTAACTAAATGTGGTTTTGTCTCTGCTTAAAGAAAAGCGTGTTTACACGGAGTAAAAATCTGTGTGATTCTCACTGGCAGCACTTCTGGAGTGTCTGAGCGTCACACATGTTTATTTTTAGATGTAATTAACCGCTGTTCATCTCTCATCTAACTGAAGAGCTCTAATGAATCGGCATCATTCAATTGGTTTGACACAGCAGGTAAATCAATTACTCTATATCATGACAGTAAAGCTTTTTTTGTTTGTTCAGATTCAACTTCAGTGTGACTCTGAACAGTAAATTTAGTTCGAAACGGCTCAGCTATGCTTGCATGTTCAAAACGGACACTCACAGTATTACAAAGAACATTAGGAAGTACAGTAAGTGTACTGCAATAAGTGTACTGCAATAAGTGTACTGCAATAAGTGTACTGCAGTAAGTGTGCTGTAGGTTAACATCTAACCAGTGTGTACTGCTGACATTGTACAACTGCAAGAAAAATGCGAGATTGCAGCTTTATCTTGGCCTGCATCTCATGTCATGCCGTTGGGGAAAAGATTTGTTTCCTCTGCACTCGATTACCTCCTCGTCAGACACAGACGCCCTTTTCCGCACACAGCCCTGCAAATCACACGCTGCAAACCAAGAATCAGAAATATGTGAGGTTAGTTGAAATCAGTCGAGCTGTGTTCACAGATCAGGCTGATTCGTTCAGTGAGTGTTTATGTTTATTTCACCGTAATTACCATCAGTGTGATTAGAAGACCAGTAACTATGACTGTAGCAGCACAGAATGGCTGTGTTTCAGAGCTGGCTGCCTGTTTTAAGGCATCACAGATGTGCTTTCAAAGTGAAGCTTGTTGACTTGCCGACATGCAAACATTTAACTGCATGTCATGTGGTGCATGCCGTCGCATGTTTCTTACATCTATACAAGAGAACTGTTTCTGAGTGAAATGCTCTAGAAGAATAAATCAACATGTGAAAGTGTTGCGGATTGTAGATTTGGGACTCACTCGTCTTATCTTCAGAGTAGCTTCTGAGGATCTCACAAATCAGTGCACACAGACACACGAGCCCCCGGGCCCTTTACTCCATCTGTTTGAGACTTTATCTGATAATGTTCTCGAAACACCTGCCAGGCCCGTGAAGCCTCAGGACTGTGTGTTGTGTTTTCATCTCTGTTGGAGACTTCACCAATCAGAACAGAGTAAATAAAGGTCAACATTATCATGAGGACCTGACTGAAGCTTTGTATAGGCCACTGAAGGCCACTGAAGGGCATCTTGTCTTCCTTGTAGACTGTCTTTAATTCCCAAAAGTAAGTAATGAAAGTGTGAGAGACAAAGATAGGAATCTTCTGCTGTACTACGTCTCCTTTGCTGAGCTTAATATTCTTTCATAACCTTTATATGTTCTGTTATATGTGTAACTAATGATAACACGTCAATAGTTTTGCATCAGTGTTTTTAAATCAATATGTACACATGCTCATTTTCAGTGTAATGTGCGCTTCAGTCAGTCATTTTTTGCCTTGATTTTCATACATTCATTAAATTCAAATCCAGGTTTGTAATATTGTGATTCATCTCAAAGCTGTATGATTCATCTCCTCCAGAGTGAGATTTTATTTCCATCATCAAAGGCAGTGGATTTGCATTTCTGAGCAGAAATATTGATCTAATCACAGAAAAAAATAATGGATTAATACACTTAATAAAAATGTTAAATAAATGGCAATTTTCCAAATGAAACAAATTAATAAAAAAAAAATCTTGCCATGAAGGGAAACATTTTTAGCGACTGTCTCTCTTTAAAGCTGCCGTCAATAACTTCTGCCTCTCTATCGCCATCTCTGTTTGAAACTTACAATTCCAGGATACTTTATGTACTTTACATGATTTATGTGGAAGTCCAAGGAAGCCAAACTGATATTTCCATTAAATTTTAAGATTGTGAATCAGGGTAAGGAGATCGTGTTGAACACTGATCTGCTATGTACTCGCTCAATAACTGATTTTTTTTCATCAAAGCGTGACAGAACATAAAAGAGGCGAGCAAAAAGCTTCGTAGAGTAGTTGGCTGTTCTAATAACTAATTACAAGCATCACACGATGCTGCTAATGACCTCATTCACCTCACCGAGTTCTCTGCAGACTGCAGTACAGTGTCATCTGTGTGTCTGTGCACATGTCAGACATCTCCTCTCCAGAACTCATGTGTTTTCCAGATGTTCAGTGTTTGTTCATTGGCAAATGGGCTTGTGCCTTTTTCTGTAAACAGATGTTCTGCCTTTGTCGTTTCTCTTCAGGTGTTCAGAGACAAGTTGTGCACTGTGTGGAGAGAACATCTGGAATCGTTGAGGAACATTACTGTGATCCGTCCACCAAACCAGACGACAAGCAAACGAGTTGTAAAAAAGAACCATGTCCGGCCATGTGAGTTTTACCAAACATACCAATCCTGTACCACCAAATGGCCCTTTCTCAGCGAACATAT
>JAZGTI010007592.1:0-21426 GCA_036877585.1 Botia kubotai
AAGGCCAAGGCCAGGAACTAGCCTAGGCTAGGCTAAAGAACTCCACAGGGAGCTAGACTGGAGCTGGCATACCAAGCAATCTTGCAGAAGACAGAAAACACGAGGGCATTTTGTAGGGGAGATAACAAAGGCTAAATGGGGTTCCATTGAGGGAAATAACAAGAGGGGCAACAATACAATGACAGCAGAGCACATGGCAATCAGTCACAACAAAGGCCATGTGCTCCAGGACAATAAAGCACGCAGACAACATAAGCCTGAAGTCGAGACACGTATATTTTTGTTTTAAATAAGCATGTTTGTCAGGGCCCAAAAGTGTCAATGTTACGGGTAAGCAGAACTCCCCTCCCACTTGGGTAAAAGATAAAATAAAGGCAGAGTTCAAGGAGAGAAATCTGAAAGAAAACAGTCACGGGTTAGTTGACATGCAGAGTATCACACTGAAAATGACCCGAGTGGATTTTATATCTCAGACCCCACCTCCCCACACAGCCAAACACACACACACACACACACACACACACACACAAACACTTCATACATGAGTAAACACACTCCTTTTATTCTAATGTAGATGTTTATTTATAATTGTGAAAGATCTCCCATCCTCTTCATCATTTCAGAGGCTGTAGTCTACAGTCTCTTACCCTGGATATCTGACAGGGCAATGTGTGTGTGTGTGTGGCAGCCCACAGTGAAATGTGATATGGAGATGCTGTTTTCTATTTCAAGGTTGTAATCTCAGCCAGCACAGTTTGTGTGTGATTTGGCCATGAAGTACTGGTTACTTAGAGGTTTTTTTTTTTGCATTTATGAAGAAACTAAGACCCAGCAGACGAACTGCTTTGTCATTTCACCGGTCAGGTTTTTTGTGCCATCTGTTTATTCTGTCATCTGTGTATAAAATTAGGTGTTATACAAAAAATAAGATATATTCTACCCGGAAAAAATAATATTAATAATAATAAAATCTCTGTTTATCTAATCACTGGTATGAGTTATTTACCTCTCACCACTCGCTGTATGCCTGTAACATACTACTAATAGATTTGTTTTGTGTATTTTGGATCAAACCCAATATGACTGCTTCCAGACCACAGGTGCTGGGTATCAAAGCTCAGATTAGTTTGCTAAGGTTACAGATCCGTTTCAGATGCCACTTCACACAAACACACATACACACACTTCATTACAGCTCTCAGTCACTGTCATATTAAAAATGTAGATGGAGTCAGATGTAGATTCTATTGTTCTATCACCTGCAAGTAACCTCATAATCCGGATGGTAGAAATGTCCTGCATATAAAGGAAAATGCTGTTGTGGCACCATAAGAGCACACACAGTCCCAAGCCACCCAGGCCTTCCAAAAAAATGTCTATACAATATAATAAAAAATGTATACAGTATGCTGCTTGTATGGCTTCAGCCAGCAGGGGCACTAGACTGTGCTAATCAGCTAAATCCTGAGCCCCCAGTCCCCCATCTTTAGATAGCTGAATATGCTTAGGTAATAAACATACTTTTATAATAATTATATATATATATATATATATATATATAATTAAACCTAACATATTTTTTGTTCAAAGTTATATGTGAAAAGGTTTTACATCCACAGTGATAGGTGGCAGTATAAAGTCCAAGACCACAGTCATACTGTCATTTAGGAAGATGAAAAGTACAGCCTAAAACTTGGACTTATTAAAGAACCAAAAAATCCAGTTGTGGGGGTGGGGTTACCTTTGTTTTCTTCCTCGCATTAAGTTTTCTATTAAGATCCGGGCATTGTTATTTAGGTTTGACCTTTGAACTTTAACACCTAATGTCTATGTCTGCTCATTCCACCTCTGCTTAGGTTTGCCCTTCTCTTGCTGGTGTTCTCACTGTTGCGTAGGAAGTTATGAGGAATTATCATTGAGATCAGAGCCTTTAAAGTTCTCACTTTGTTCTCCCACCGCACTTGGGTGGTCGAACGCTTTTCTGTTGTGGCTAAGTCATCCTACATGTGTCGAGCCCGTTCTTTCCTTTTCTGTAAGTGTATCTTCTGTGTTTCCCCCTTGTTCTTGGCCCGGGTATTGTTTGTCCCCATGTGTGGTTTTGTGGCTGATAACCCAGACGAGAGTCTGAGGCATCCTCGAAGGTTTGGGTTTGAGTGACCTTTAATTTCTGCCTGATGGGAACTTGTTTATTGAGAAAACAGAACTTACCAACTTCAAATATATATCGTACAAAGCATCCATCCAGCTAGGAAGCACCTATGACAGTTACTATAAATGTTTTGTTGTTTTAACACCAGGATAACAAAGCAGCACATAACTGCATCTAGGATGCTCTTGCAAAATACCACACCATTTAGCAAACCAAACAAGGAAACACAATCATTGCCTTTCCTTTCTCATACCAAACATCGGACTGTTAAATTCAGTTCTAACTCTATGTGAGAAAGAAATTTAAGCCATCGAGCATTGGAATATGATATTGAATTATTTCTTTTATCTCTCTCCTTTGGTATCTTATGATTTTGCAGGTCGTATGTTTACAAAATCCTGTATGCATTAACAGTAATTGAATGTCCTTGTGATGTGACTTAATAAATGAATAATTATTATGTGAAAAGATGTCACTTCATGAAGAGTGCGTGTGTTTAGAAAAGATGTCACTTCATGAAGTGTGCGTGTGTTTAGAAAAGATGTCGCTTCATGAAGTGTGCGTGTGTTTAGAAAAGATGTCACTTCATGAAGTGTGCGTGTGTTTAGAAACGACACTGGCATCTTCAGAACTGAATAAAGCAAAAAGGTGATGCATGTGAAACCACAAGGCAGAGAGTAAATGGATGTGTTTGTGTGTGTAGGGTGCACTGGGAAAGCCTCGCTCCTCTATACCACTAACCCACACCGTGTTCTTTCATGTATGACATTTACACATTTTCTCTCTCTTTCGTTTTTGGTCTCTCTCTCGCTCATCTGTGGTTTATGCACTAACAGGGTCTAGTTGTTTTTCACTAAAGGGAAGGCGAAACATACAACGTAGTAATTTCAGGAAATGTATCATTACTGAACATGCATTAATGCTCATTGTGGTACCCAGGTTCCCAGGCAAACTGATATAATGTATACTCTGAATGCACTGTTTGTTGCTTTGGATAAATGTGTCTGCCAAATGTGTATTATAATGTAATTCACATTCCAAGATCGCAACTTGGTATATGCATCAAGTTAATGCATATAAAAATGCATTTACGTGATAAGACATACATGTAATATAAATATACAAAATTATATAATATTGATTCCTGGTTGACAAGGTAAGGCGGGGGTTCACAAAAGTTCCTCCATTTGGTACGTGAAAATTTGAAAAGAAAATTGAAATTTTTGAAAAAAATATACTTTTTTTGACATTATGTATAGTGTGTGTAACTAGCTGGTGCATATAACCCGTGTTGTATCCAGCAGAAACAGGCTGCACTTGGGCTTGCAACCCTCCATCTTCTCAACAGGTGAGTCCATCAATTCACCTGTGCTCAACTTTCATCTGATGTAAGCCCTGTGTCGGAACAAAACAACAGTCACAATTACTTTTATTGTGTTTAAAGTGTGAATATTTTGCCCTCTCCTTGAAGGCCATGCAGGTTTAAGTGCCTTTTTCTGCTATCATTATTACTTTTGTGAGACAGAACAAGAAGTGCAACAGAACGGATGCCAAGACAGATATGAAATAATATTAAATATTGTAGAGCTTTAAATAAAGGCTTCTAATGTAATAATAAAAAAATGTATCCTGCACTGGAACAGTAATAATTTTTACAAAATAGTGCAAAATCTCACTTGAACTCAAGTGAAAGTGTCGTATTTTTCAATATATGGTAACCCATGTGAGTAGTGAACACACACACACACACCTGGAGCAGTGGCCACCAAATGGGGGAAAAAGCCTTATTCAAGGACACCTCAGTCATTTCCTGCCAGCTCTGGGAATTAAACCTGTAATCTTTGGTTTACCAGTCAGACTCTCTAACCATTAGGCCATGACTGCCCCTACTCAATACTACTTAACACTACTTAATGCACTTTCCACATGTGCAGAGGGGTCAAAAATCTGCTCCATATATATATGTGTGAAAGGGAACGTGTGTCAGTGCATTAGTGTGTGTGTGTGTGTGGGTGGGTGTGGGTGGGTGTAGGCATGCGAAATCTCATTAGCAGGAGAACGTAACCATTACCCACAATACCTCTTGATACTCCACACCTCCACAGCTTGCCAAATTTATTTCAGATGTGGGAACTAACTATCAGAGGGTGTCCGAAAAAGTTAATCCCACTCTTATCTTAGAACAACCCCTCCTTTCTTAACAAAACACCACCTTGGAAATCCATCCATTTTCCTATTAAGGCCTGTGATGGAAAAGCTGTTGATTTTCCTGATTGGATTTAGCTCCATGAAACTGATCCCGGACCATGTGGCTCACCGAGGAAAAAGTTTGAATGAAAAAGGAAATAGATGAATGGAAAAGAGGGGTTGCAGGAGGCCAAGTGGAAACGGAAAATAAAATCCACTTTATTCTCAACAGCATATTTTTAATGTAATCTGACAGTAACAGCCACAGAACCGGACCTTTGCTGTGCAGTTGAAATGGGAAGCAGAGCATCTCAGCTGGATCCAATTGGGTTTTCTTCAGTAATTTTATATTAAAGCATTTCTTGTTAATCCTCTCTCGCCTTGAGGATATGGATTGTTTTTCATTTTTTCCATACATATTTAGTAAAAATTATATTTTTTCCAGAGATGCTGTTTTTGATATCTTTTCATATTATTTATAGGCAAACTAACAACCCTGTTGAAAAGACCAGCATATCACAGTTTATTGCTAGTGTATTTTAGATACTAATTCCCAGCATGGGATGCTGGTGTGCTGGAATCTGCACCTGGCCTCTTAATTTGCTTAACCAGGAAGACTTTATTGGGTTGACTATGCTGACTGACTTTTTGCTAATAGACAGCATGGCTTGCTGGTTTACCCATCAGACTAGTATCAAACTCACCATGCAATTTCATTAGACTAAGTTGGTTATTTCAGAAGTGTAGTGATGGTCCCACACCAGGAACAATACCATACTAGGCCAAGGGTGGTATAATGTCTATATCAAGTAAAGATTCAGTGTGGCGAGGCTGACACAAAACTAGTTCATACAAAACCAAACCGCTCCTATTATAATTAAACCAGCTGTCTAAACTACCGCAATGCTATATGTGTTCATTTGCATTATTTTACAGACGTCACAGTAAGTGATTCCGAATTGATTACTATGCAGTAGTATTAAGTAGTCAGCTCCCTATGTAGCTGCCTATGCCTATGTAGCAGTCAGTAATGCAGCTCACTAGATTGTGGAGTTATTGTCTATGCTACAATTGTTTGTGGAGCAATTTAGTACTCACTCAGATCAAAGCTCATATCCACCACAGTACTCATGCATTTCAACAAGTGCACTCTAAATCTTGCATAGATCAGCATGCTTTTCAGATTAAACAGCTGACACTCGTGTTTTTATACCCACAGCGCTGTTACACCACAAAAGCAGCCCATCTGCATACTAGATCTGAAGGAAACTCGTTACAGATGGGATTTCACATGTTCTCCTCGCGTTCCTGTGGGGATTGTGACTCTTTTGACGGACAGCTGTAATCTCCAGTGAAAATATTTGTTCAGACACAGCCAGTCAAAACAAAAGGTGAATTTTTGATCTGACATGGTTGCAAACCACCCACCACACTGGCACTCTCAATCCCCAGCATTTGATAATACAGAAATGGTAGATCAACAGATTTTACCTCCAGTTCATGCTATGGTACGTTTGGTTCTTTTCAACCTGTGTACAGCCGTAAAATTGAACATTGTGCTCAGTAAGCATAAACCACATGCTTTTGATGCACAAAACCAAACCCTCTATTTGTCATGTATTACTGGCTTATATTTTCAGGGCAGGTTTGATTTTAATAAAAGGTATAGCTCTATCTCGGGCTGTCTTTGGTAAAGTAGTATTGCTGATAAATCACAGGTTTAAGTGGCATGTTTAAACTTTAAATGCAAGCACATGTTCATCTGGGTGGAGGAGTGGGTGGATTAGTTCATTATTCTCACAGACATCTCAGAATTACGATAAGGAAGGGAAATGAAAACGTAGATCTGGCTCCCATCGACTGTAAAGAGTCTCCAATAATAACAACTTGCTGAAATTACACTCTTAGCTAATGTCACACACCTGCACTAAGATCCGTGTGAGAANTATATATATATATATATATATATATATATATAGTATAGTATTGCAGATCATTTATGATTTATTTTGCCATATATATATATAAATATATATATATTTATATATACTGTATTTATATATACATATGTATATATATATAGATGGAGAGGCCATCTATTTCCTGCTAGCATCATGCAAAACTGTTTCAATACTTCTTAGTATGTAATAAAATATATTTAAATTCCATATTTTTATTCTTCACTGTTTGTTGCATTGCATTATGGGATTGACTTCTCTATGAAAACCTTTCAGTGCTTTTTTAACAGGCAGCCCACAGTTTTCAAATACTGCTACTGTAATCTGTGTGTGTGTCTGCATGTGTTTAAGTGAGTACTTCAGACATGTCTACACCATCTCAGCCTGGTCCGTCTACAGTGAAACAGCTCATTAACAGCAGACATATCATTGTCTTAGGTCGGCTTCTCACCCCCTTAGCACCTAAACACACTGTCTGAGAGACATAAAGATATGCCTTATGCCTACAAACACGCACCAAGTGACCGAGAAATGTGACCTTGTCAGTCTTTGATTAGGATATGCTGTCCAGAGTTCCTCCCCTCAGATGGCCTGTCTGACTGTCTCTGTTTGTCTTGAATGCTATGCTTGAGATTCTTAAAGAGACAATATGCTACTTTCATCCACACTTACAAAGGCTGGTTATATTCTTCCTAACAAACATCAGTGCTGTTCCCTGACCCCCTGCAGAGATAGGTCATTTCATAGCAACTAAGCACATAGGGTTCAGAAAGGTTAGAAAATAATCTGGAATGCAAGAGTAGTCTGTGCAATGAAACGTCTTTCATAGTTGATAACCGCGCACAAAGCCATAAACTAAAGGTTGTAAACATACACCTATAAATGTTGCGCTTCCAAAATGTCAAATTATCATTGGTATGTGCTGTCGCTTTTAGCCCAACTAAATCTAAAAATGCAAAAATGTAAACAAACAGAAGTTCATACATTTGTTTCAACAAGCCAAGAACTACTGGAACCCTCAGATGGTATGCAATGTTTTATAGTGCTGAAACTGAGTTCTTAGAAAACCATAACAGTACACAGAGTAGCAGTGGGAGAAAATCTTTAACAAATAGACTTTAATGATGTTTAGCGTTGCGAAATAACAGATAACTGCCTTGTGTTCTGACAGAACATGCCTCTCTGAGACTGGAGGATCTTGGAGGTTTTGTTCTGTTCTGTTGAGTGCATACTTTATTATGCAACTGTACATCATGTGCTTAAGATCATTGTTTGGTTCTTTATATCTCCACCTTCCTAATTTTAAATATGTAAAATATCTCTGTGTCTTTCTTTGTCTTCACACTATCACTTCACAGTGAACGCCCTGTTATGAGAGAGTAAATGTTGCACAGGGTATTGTTTCACCTTGAGCTTGGGTGTGGACACAAACATGCAGCATGAGAGCATGATTTATTGCATCTCCCTCCTCTCTCCACTGATCTTGTTTATCTTTTAAATTTAAATGAATTTTTATTTAAATGAATTGAAATGAAATGATTTTTTTCTGTCGCACAATAAAATACTCCTTACAGCAAAGTTCTGGAGTTCTGTTTTTAATAGGTCTGGTATGAGTCACGTATATGGGGGCTGTAAATGTGGGAGAAGGTTATGCACAACCCTGACATTTCACTATTCCACAACCAAATCTTAATCTGCCTACAAATGTGATTTTAAGCACCAAGTTGTTGTCACCGTTAAAAACACTTCCTACTCCCTGACATTTCAATAATTGGTGATACATTTCCACAAATTTGGGTCATTACAAGTTGACAACCATAATTCTTGGTCTTTGCTTTATTTATAAGTTAGCTCTGTGTATTTGAGATAGCGTCCTGTAAGTAAATCATTCAGCGTAGGGGTGAAATGCTCACAGAAGATACAATTATAACTGTACCGTGACTTTTTCCCACTGTGGAAGCATTTCTTTGGGGGAGTTTAGCGTGTGCGAATCAGCCTCTTTGTATCTGGGATATTTTAAAAGTGCTTAAGGGCAAAAGCTGCCACAGACATTCCAGTCAAATTATTGGAGCCCCAAACCCTTCATTTTCTCCATAAACTGGCCTTATTGACCTCAAAACAGCAGTAATTACTAAAACATAAAAGAGGGTAAGTCCCTGAAAGAGCCAGTGTTAAGAAGCAACTGAGTAAAAGTAGCAAAACTATGAACTGAACTACATTGTTGGGTAGCGTGACATTAGCTTAGCTGTTGTCATAAGTGTAGTCTCTCTGGTAACAATGAACTTCATCATTAAAAGAGAAACACAACAGTTTCATTAATGCAGTTATTAAACACGCCTTTCCAAACTTTTCTCTTTTTATGTATTGATGTGTGTCTATCATTTTAGTAAATAGGTTGATGTTTACTGTCCATGTAAAAGAACTCGTTCGACTGTACGATTCCCAGATTCAAGCGAATAAAATAAAAAAAAGATAAACAAGATCAGTGGAGAGAGGAGGAAGATGCAATAAATGCATCTCTTGTGCTCGCATGCTGCACGTTTGTGTCCACACCCAAGCTCAAGGTCAAACAATACCCTGCGCAACATTTACTCTCTCATAGCAGAGGGCGTTCACTGTGAAGTAATAGTGTGAAGACAAAGAAAGACACAGAGATATTTTACATATTTAAAATTAGGAAGGTGGAGATACAAAGAACAAAACAATGATCTTAAGCACATGATGTACAGTTGCAATTAAAGCGAATCAGTTCAGTCAGATGGTTCATGCAAATGAACAATTTAAATAAAGGATTCAATTATTTAAGTTATATAGAAATATTTAACCACTAGCTTTAAGGTAGTTAGTTACTTTTTGTTAGCTTGCCCTGTAGCTACTTTTTTCATAAAACTGTAATTGACTGTAATTTTCCAATTTAAAGCTGCAATTCATAACGTTTCCTTTTCTATCGCCATCTCTAAAACATAAAATTGGAAGTTATTTTACATACTTTTATTTATGTATGTTGCGTCAAACTGACATTTCCTGAGAAATTCAAACAGACAGCTCAAATAATATAAATCATCATTATGAACCTACATTCGTTAATGATCTGTTATGTATATACTCAACAACTGTTTGTTGTTCATTTTTCAACCAATAAAGCTATGGCTTAAGCATACGTACCTGCTTAACACTGCACTGGATGGAGCACTGAGGAAGATTAAAATGTGATTAAGAAAAATAAGAGAGAAAGAAGTGGTAAAAATTAGATGAATTTGTATTAATCGTAAGAGTGAGGAGGAAATCTAGTGGATGGATCAGAAGTTGGAAGAAGTTCTGGGGAGTAATATATGAAGACATCTGCGACAAACAATCAGCCAGTTTTTCGGAAACACAATGAGCATATAGTGATGAGGTATTAAGAGAAACAAGAAAATACGTCATGGGAAAAAAGAGAAGACTTCTGTTCTGTGGTTTAAAGGTGATGATGATTGTTGATTGTATGCTTTCCTGTAGCTCAGTGGTTAGAGCATGGTGTTAACAATGCCAAGGTCATGGGTTCGGTCCCAGGGATTGCACATACTCAGAATCAATGTATAGTATAATGCAATGTAAGTCGCTTTGGATAAAAGCGTCTGTCAAATGCATGAATGTAAATGAATGAATGTAAATGTTGATGACTGCAGGTTTTTCAGGTTTTCGGGCCTTCACCGAAACCTTCCATCCAAAAAAAACACAAAGTTGCTTTTATTATTTATTACTGCATTGGTATATCAAATTGCAATTTTAGAGTGAATTATGAAGTTCTTAGCTCATTCTTAACATGAACAGATTTAAATGGACCTAAATTAGAAAGCTCCATAAATGCAGACATCCTAACTGTAAAAATCATAACCAGCCCTTAAAAATACTAATAATGTAAGTAATAATGTATTTTTTTTGACGTGACGTGAGGCCAAGTATGGTGACCCATACTCGGAAATTGTGCTCTGCATTTAACCCATCCAAGTGCGCACACACACAGTAGTGAACACACACACACACACCGTGAACACACACCCGGAGCAGTGGGCAGCCATTGCTGCGGCGCCCGGGGAGCAGTTGGGGTTCGGTGCCTTGCTCAAGGGTCTCACCTCAGTCGTGGTATTGAGGGTGGAGAGAGTGCTGGTAATTCACAATTCCCTGCCAGACCTGAGACTCGAACCAGTCCAAGTCCGACTCTCTAACCATTAGGCCACGGCTGCCCCCAAACTGTATTTTAGGACTTTAAGGGTGTTTTTAAACGTGTCTTACGCGAACATTTTTTAACCATGTCACCTGGGAACTGGAGAGGGTGTGTTTGGTTTAGCTCTGCTCCAATGACAGCCAACCACTGCCTGTAATCTGTTCATGCTGCTTATTTGATCAGCTCATGGCTGTTTGTTTTCTTGTACTACCAGAGAGTGAATTACATTTCTGCTTACAGACGCATTGACTGGCTCAGGGAAATCCAACAATAAACTTAAATTATGAGTGCATAAGCACGCCAGTGTTCAGGGTTTGTGTTTTCTTGTGAAGTGGTGGGCGAGTTTATTTGGGAATAACATCATAATCAGGTAGCAGCTGTTAGCAGCACAAATGTTTTTGGGTGATCGTTGAGTAAGATTTACAAAGGCCCAGACTGACCATCAGGAGCACTGGGAAAATTCCCGGTGGCCTGGTAACTGATTTGATCTGCTGCCAGCCAGCCGTTTCTGTGATCATTTCTGAATCTGTTAGTTTTGACTGGCAACACTACAATTCGAGTCGGCTTTGCGCCTCCACCAGATGGTTCTGGTGCAACTCTCATGCACACTGCTCGCACAGCAGACAGCAACAGGTGAACAGATGTTAATCGAGGAGATATTTATTGTTTTCTTGATGAATACAGTCAGTTCTGAGGAAAAAATCCAAATGGACTTTGTTTCAAAGCCACAACCCACAGCTCAGATGTGGCCTTGAAGCAGACTGAGAAAGGTATGCGTGAACGAGCCGGTCGATTTTGTCTAAAAAAACTGACAACGAAAAGAGCAATACAATTAATCCTTAAAAGTCATCTAAAATATAATCATCCCAGACAGTTATTAAAGCTGCGAACAAAACCTCAGTTAACGTGTTAAAGTGAAACAGTTTAGTCAGATGGTTCATGCAAATGAACCAGTTTAAATAAAGAATTCAATTCACCTAAGCTTTTTTTATGTTATGCAGAAAGATGAAAGATGAAGTCTTACAGATAGTTAAATATTATAAACATGACTGCAAAAATGACGCGTCATCATGAACAGAATAACTCACTATATTAAAGCAATAACATGTGAAGCCATGTTTGACATAAGTTTGCATTTGCTGAATCATTTTTCAAAAGGTTTTTTAGTTTTTGCTTGTATGCTGCACAGTTCATCGTATAGCAGAGCAGTGTTTTGTAGATAGATGGGGCTAGTACAATATAAAACTGTACTACAAACACATTTTTAAAGGATACAAAATATCATCTGATTATCATTATTGGCAAAATCCCAGAAAATACTGAAATCATTTGTTGTCATATTGCACACTCCTAATGTCTATTGGTGAGGTTTAAAACCTTTATAACTCTTTTTTTTAATTAAGGTCCAGACAGTCAACCTAGCACCTAAGAGTAGAAAAGTTGTGTAAATACAAATTTTAATTCTTTCAAAATGTAATTAATCCCTTTAATATGTTATTTTATTATTTTAGATGCACCAAAATGTAATTGCAAAACAGACACTGTTTTCCAGTGGTTTGCCAGAACACACCCCCATCTTCCATTAGTCACACTCACGCAACTGGTTGAGCAAATGTGTCTGTCGAGCTGGACAAGATGCCCAAACAATTTCTCACAGCACTATATTGTTTACAAAATCTGAATATTCAGCAGAAAGTATTTAAAAATTGACAAAAATAAGATACATTTCACCTTTAAAGCAAAGCCCCTGGACCATTGCAATCTGACTCAGGACCAGTGGTAATCATTAGCACAGAATGCTGGAATGCAAATACATAATTCCTAACAACTGACTACAATTGTCATGTTTTGAATTCCTGGGGTGTTTCTGGGAAAAGTCTTTACTGTCTTCTCTGTTAAGCGTTTAAGTTATTTAACAGACACTTTATCGATTCCCAACCCAAACATCATCAACCGAGCGGTCCACACCCGCAGTCACGTCGGAATGGCTTGTCAGACATCTGTCTTCTGGTTCTACAAGATCCAGGAGGTCTATTAGTAAGAACTTCTTAAGCAGTGACTTGCTATCTGTGGGTGAGTGTGACTCATCACAGTGGCGCCATTGGGGGGTTCTCACACTGTGAGGGACATTAAATTTAGTAAACTCCACCTCACTGGGCAAACCATTTTTACTGGAATATATAATACACAGCTGTGGTTTGATGAATACATGGAGAAAACTGGTTAAAATGCTTTGCCCTGCAAATTTAAACCTTTGGTTTTAATAAGGCAGTGGCTGTTGCGAGGACCAGGGTTTGAGGTTTACTTTTATGCATTTGGCAAACACCTTAATCCAGTGGGATTTCAAGATACAGTCCACATTCAAACAGTTAATGTGTTTCCTGGGATTCAAACCCATAACTTTGGTGTTCCTAGCACTATGCTTTACAAGCTGAGTTAGCTACAGGAACCTTACACTTACGTTTTCTGCCACTGTACCCTATCCTGTCTCGTAAAGGAAATAAATAAAAAAGAAACAGACTTTTTCTGTATTTGTGCTTTAGTTGGGCATCCAACTTTCTGACAGTTTTGAGTAAGTAGATACTATTCTGTCAGCAAAACCATCAGGGTCGCAAATGACTGGGGAAATGAAGGAGTTGGGAAAAGCAAGCAATGAAAGGTGGTAGATAGATTTTGAGGCCCGTGACGTGCTTTGTTTTTCACACTTACCTGAGTCATCTGGCTGGAATACAATCACACACTCACTCCTTCTCACTGGCACCCATTGGGCCTGTGTGTGTGACCACACATCTGAATGTTCATACAAACCTCCATCTGAGCTCTTCAGCTCCCCATGCTGCATTTAAAATGACAGGCCAAAGGTCAAGGGTCAAAGGCTAATTGAAGGCTCCCCTGAAATGGCCCCACATGGCTCTTAGAGAACAAAGAAATTAACAAAGAAATAGCAACAAAAAGCAGATTGAGGCAAATAGAGATAGAAATGAGAAAGAAATGGTGATTGAATGTTTGAAATTCCAGAAAAACACGAAGGTCAAGATTCTTGTTCTGTCTTGTTGCCAAGCTGTCCGATGAATAGCGACCCCTCACTTAAGATCTTGATTAAACTGAGTTCACATTGGTGGGGATTTTTTAAATCTTTTTCTGAATTTTCCCTCTATTTTAAGGCACAATAAGAGAGTCTGTTGAGGCCACACGAATGAAGTACTGCTCTGTTTCTTGTAAAAGGAATTTCCAACCACTTGAATGTGAAGCGGGTCGAGAAAACAAGAGAATTTTGGGGTGGGGCAGAAAGGGTGTAATTGGTAGTGATGAAAAATGTGCATCCTTGACCCTGTCTATGTTAAGAGATTGCAGATACTGTGAGCACTCACACAGTGTGTTTATGAGTGTGTATGAGTTGGGGGTGGAGCTGTCTCCATTTCCATTAACAGCTGATAGCTTTTAACTCTGATCTTTGACAAAGAACAAAGGTTTGATGATTTTTCTGGCTGGTAAATTTTTCTTGACATTGTAATTGTGATCAATAGAATTATATTAAAATACTTATTTGGTGTGGGGCACCTGCATGTCATATTCTTTCTGTAGACTATACATCCAAAATACGCAGAGAGCTGGAACTACAACTGCCCAGCTAACATTCTCTGAAAAGTTATAAAAAATATTCTAGCAGTAACGTTAGTAGAACTTTTCTCAATGTTAAATATCTTATATAGGAAAAACTTTATTCTTAGGTTAACCTTACAGAATTAAAACTGTTTGAGTAATTTTCTTATAAGTAAGCAATAACGTTAATATAAAACTTAAAACCTGAGTTTTGAATGTTCTATTGCTTAATAGAAACATTAGGGAAACATTCGTCAACCTAAAATGTTAGTTGGGTGGACATAGAATATATGTTTATTTTTTATTAAACATAAGACATAATTATAATCTTGAACTATGTACTCAAAGCATTGTGCAGCCCTGAAACAAACATGCTTAGCTAGCAGGTCATACACACCTATATCACGAGCTGTTCCCTGAAGGAACAGTCTGCTGAAGTTACACCCTAAATCGCACCCTAACACACCCCCTGCTAAATCCCTACACCCTCTCCACAGAACTCTCTACATACTCCCACACCCCCACAAAACAACACAGACGCCAAACAGATTAGTTCAGCTGATGGACAATAACAGCTCGGCATTTGGGATATACTGTACGTGGGTGAAAAAGCTCTGATTGAAAAAGAGGGAGTGAAAGATAAATAAGAAAGGATCTATTAGGTGAAGGAGTTTCAACCACACAAGATTTGACATCAAAAAGAAGTGATGAGAACAATATTAGAGTACTGCAGACTAAACCACACCAATGATTGATGGGGTTGTTTTGGGTGGAGGTGTGAGAGGGTGTAACAGGGTGGTACACAGAATGAAAGAGAGAGAAGACAGACAGACTGTCTTTAAGACAGACTCGGTAGGAATTAATACTGTCTTCAAGTACACCTTGAAAATTCCTAAATTGTTGTATCTTATTATGACATGTTGCACATTTATGTCATTAATAAAATATGAAACTTTCAAAACAAAAAAGAAAATGAACTATTGCAATTTTTGGCGTGTGTGCCAGTGGATAGGCATATGTAAATTTAAATTACTTATGCAAGGTATCTAACAAACATGTAGTTTGCTGTTTTGCGAACTATAAAGTGTGATTTTTTTAGCTTCTAATCAGTTGACTATAAGCTCTGTTGTAAATAAGACATTGATATTATTAAAATGCAGCACTAAAGTTGTCTATGACTATTATCATCTAGAATAGTATAGATAATATCATATTATCTAGGTAATATGACTTTACTTGGTCGTTCATGTTGTTGGAACTCATACAGTATACAGTATATATCCTACTCAAAGACAACATCATTTTGAGTCTCTGTGTGGTGCAAGGAGTTACTTCTGGTTCCTACATTTTGGGTCCATCACCTATGAGGTTCTATTTGAGTAAGAATGTAAACAGTACACAGCGATGCTGCACACTAGATTTTGAAACTAAATTTTAGACTGGTTGTAGGGAAACTCACATTTTCTGAAACTAACACACCGCATCTCTTCGCTCAACACACCGCAGCAGTGCTGTTATGCAAAAACACAACCGCACAAAGAAGTTTCTCGTGTGAAGTCTCTCTCAGCATAAAGTATAACATAATCTGCTTGAGTGTGTGTGTTATGGGTTTCAGGTTCTGAATGAGATGTAATGACAGGGTCGGTGTAATGACGAGCTGAGTCAAGGGACACAACAAAGAGATGGTCACACGCGATCAAAAACAACAAACAATAACAGAAATGGCAAACAAGACTTACCTTAACTACAACCGTTATAATACATGATGCACTCTTCGATTCTCACCTTGTAAACCCGAGAAATAATTCTACTTGTAGAACTGTTATTTATATTATATATTTGTTATATATTATATTATATATTTTGTAGCTATACCAGTGTTTATTTATAATCATTTCTCTCACATCATCTGCCATCTTGGATTTATGTTTTTAATGAGTATGTCGCAATGATTTCTGGGATTGCACTCTCTATAAAGGATACTTGTGATGCTAGTTTAGGATTAAAACAAGATATCCTAGGAGGCTGCATAATTATACCCATGATGCCTACGAAGGTAGCTTACTAAAGGTGGCGCCGCTAAGGGGGGGGAAAGTTAGGACAATTCTAAGGGCCCACGCCCTTTAGGGGCCCCCAGAGATCTGCTTTATTAGTAATAACACTACTAGGGGGGCCCAACCTCATATTTTGTCATAGGGCCCAAAATTGCGAGCAGCGCCCCTGCACCCAACAAACGATTTTGTGATATATGTGAGATATCCATTCTGGGTATGTGTATTGCGCTTGTACATAGTCCTGGCTGTGTAAATAGGAGATACAACAAAGCGTATCGAACCGACGACACTATAACACTGTCATAGCCAATCAGCTGTTAGTCGTTGCCTGTGTCACATAGCATGTTCATTATTTTGAGGGTGGAGCAATGAAACGAGGAGTGGGTTTGTTTGGGTGTCCATTTCAAATATCAACATTGTTTCTCAGAAATCGTTTGCTGCACCTTTAAGTTTTGAAACAGCATATAGCGTCATTTATTTATTGAATATGAGATGTACCGTAACTGTTAGCTGATCTAAAAAGTCTAATAAGTAATCTAAAAAGTGACATGGCTCTGTAATCGTATTACAGATGCGTTTTATACACGAATTGTGATCAAAGAGGTTAGTTAGGATGAAACACAGTATCCAGGTGGCCCACACTGATGTTTTGGTGTAATGAAGACAAATAGCTGATAGCTGATACCTTGTGTTTTTGTAACACTACCCAATTCTGCAAAACACCAGAGAATCTAAAAATGAGGATTTTGAACATCATAGATTCCAAAACATCCAAACTTGGCATGCCTGGCATTGACTTTCTGGGTACAGAGGACCAGCCTGCCCTGACCCAGGTGGTGTTAATGAGAGGACAGGAACAGTGCTGCAGGAGCTTTGATCTCAGGTCTGATGTTATACTCTACCAGTTAAAACAGAGTACACACACATCAAACGCAGTGTTACATGAGCTCTGAGTCAATTTCGCAGTCGGTTCTTTGTTGTGGTTTGGCATCGACTAAAAGGAAAAAAGAGAGGAGAGAGAGGTAAGATAATTATGGTACAACAATGAATGGAGTTGTAAAGAGAACATTCCAGCTTTACCCATAAACACTCCTAAACCTTTTGACCTTTGACCTCTTACCCATGCTGTTTAATGTAGTTGTTTGCTATTCCATGTTTACATATTAGTATGCTTTCTTCACAATTAATATTTAACCTGTTTTAACTCCAGCCGACGCTTTAGTCCTGAATAGTCAAGAACTGAATAAAAAATTAAAGCAAATATTAATTTTCTAAAAATTCTTGTAATTAGGACATAACAGTAAAAAATAAAGAAAACAGTCATTTTTTTGTGATTCTGTTTGGTAACACTAAAGGGGCTAAAAATTCACATTTTACTTTTTGGGGCTATTGTAGGATTGCTCGTGTGTTTTTGTGTGTACCATAGCATTCTACCACTTTAGGCTTTATCCAGGCCATCATGTGCACACTTTTAAAAAATTAACATTTATTCTTATACCAAAAATGACCTCTTGACCTCTTTTTTACCTCAGAATCAGTATCAGCTCAGCCTGCAGTTTTGTTGTGGGACACCCCTGAGTGAGCGAGTGATTCAACCACAGTAGAATAAAGATGTTCATCAGCCAGTCTAATGGAAATTGGCAACAGTGCACATGGCGCACGGCCCCTGGGCTCCCGGCTACCTGTTTTGGAAAAGGACTTCATCTGACTCACACACGCTAAGGCTATTTATCATTTCAGTGATCACAGCCTGTCTGTCATTAACACACACTTACAGTTTAAGTGAGGTAAAGAGCAGTGTTGTCTTTGGCGAGCACTCCTCCAGTTGTCGTGCGCTGTCTGAACACGGAACGATGACCTTGTGATATTGCTAAAATTTCAGCAAATGAGAGACAAGACACAGGCATACAGTATGTCATTAAAGGAAATTTCCTGCCTGGACCCCATAAATATAAATCAACATTGTAAAAAATACCAACATCTCTCTCTCTCTCTCTCTCTCACTGCCTCTCTCACCCACACATTTATGAAAACTCACAGCTCACAAACCTCTGTTGTCTTTTATCTGATCATCTGGAGCCGGGAAGAGGAAAGATCGTATAAAGATACTGAGGAAAAGAGTGAGCGGGGCGGGGAGACAGAGAGCTTCCTTTTGACGGTTTGATAACAGTTGGATACAACCAGTAATTTAAAGAGAGTGGGAATGACTTCAAAACACAAGCTTTGAAAAGCCCAGATGTACATTTTTCCTCATTTACTGATAAACTGGGTTTGTAGCTATAGCTTCACTGATAGATATAAACTGTATATCTGTTAATCTAAACCTATTAAAACACTATGAGTGTGAGATGTTATCTAACATTATTTCAGCACAGAGGCTGACTGTTTCACGTACACACATTACATATTAACATATAACATACATGACTGGAAGACTTTAAATTCTCCAAAATCCTATGCAGTAACTAAATATAAAAATATGTGCTCCATTCATGTAGGTCACAGGTTAGATATTTCTTTTTCATTTTAGTTTATTCTACTTTCACTGTTGGACAAAGTTTCTTGCGTTAACACAATTTAATTTCTGTAACTGTGACGTTCTTCCTTTCTTTTTGCTTTGTTTGAGCCCCAAATGCTCTTATTTTGATATTCAACTGATTCGTAGTTTGTTTTTGATGCCTTTGTTTCTGTTTTTCTGTTTTTGCCTTAAATATTGTCATAATCTGTTGTCATAAATCTTGTTCAGATATTTATTATCTATCAATCATATATATAAAACCTTTCTTTGTCTATTGCTCTATAGATTTTTAGTATCTTTTTGGATTGAGGAGGAAGTTTTGACAGTTTTAGTATGCTTTGCAGTAAAATAAACTCTAAAACAGGAAAAGAAAATCAAGAATATGTTTGTTCTAACATCAGGCAGGTCTCAGGTGGGAAGTTTAGCCTTAACAGTCTTGGCCTCTAAGCCGCACACATAAACCTTCACCACAAAAGCAGCTGTGTGAGAGCATTGACTCTAATGAGTTTGACTGGATAATGAGAGACCTTCTGTTACAGGCAGCTCTAAACATACAGGTATTAATGGCAATGGACAGGCTAATCTCAACAGGCCACATTAAAAGTGAACTGTAGAACCAAAAAGTCCCAATGGCCTTTAATGGCAATCCAAAAGGACCTGAATATGCCTTGTGCCATATTGAGTCTGTCTGTGCCAAATAAACCAGAACAAAAGTCTAACTATACAGGGCAGCATTCTTTTAAATTATGATTATGAATATCTGTTTAACATTTTAAGAATATTCCAGAGTTTGGGAAAATTTAGGAAAATGTATTTTTTGGGAAAACAGTTGGGATAACAGTATTAATTTTAAAGCTAAATTTGTGAACACACAAGCCTGGTTTTCATTACAGATTTGCACAAAACGTTTGCAATATTTTCTAAATGTCAATATAAAAAACTATTGCGAAATGATGGCATTTCCAGCTGATGTCATGTGACTAATTATTTTTTCCTCTCGCAATAAGTCGAACATACCACACCATCTTTAAAGAATGGTGATGTGACTTTTACATACACAGATTTTCATACACAGGGTTGACAGATTTTCATAAGAAAACTGCTGTAAATGCAAGAATTATAATTACTATTAAAATATTCCTTTTTCAAATAGCCTGAAAAATAACCTCATGTGAGCGTAAAAGAGCTTTTTTGCAATATATGGGAGTTGCAAAATTGATGTGTTTCCATTGGCCATGTTTTCAAATGACAATTTTAATTTAAACAATCTGAAAGCTAATAGAAACACAGCTAATAATATGTGGTGTTGATGTAGATCTGATATATATTATAGGGATAATTTCTTCTTAGGTAACAAAAACTGATGTCTAGTTCTTTAAATATAGCCAAACAAAAGAATATGGGCCTAATTCTCTAAATCCAGATGGTGTAAACGTGTTTGTTATTGGGATTATGGCAAGTGTTGCGTGTCAACGGCTTTATTTAAAAGCCGATCTAAAAATCCCCCATTCCGCAAACCTTTGCCAGGTCATCCAAGATAGCAGGTGGGGGTGATGTCATCAAGACGTGATTACGATAATGACATTCCCAGATGCAGAGAGGTGGAATCCCATCGCTAAATCGGCTCTAAAGATACGACAGGAGGTCAGACTGAAATTCGGTAGGGTCGGATACGATAATTTACACTTGAGGTGCATGTGATTGGAATTTGTAGTGCTCTGGGGAGCCCCAGCAGGTTTAGACTACTAAATCTAAAAGTGACCCAGTTTTGTCAAAATCTAAAAATAAGTTTCAAAATACTTCTTATTTAACCTGCCGTACTACAGATACACTGTATGAACAGCAAAGAGCATGTGTGTTTTGTAAACCTGTCGTGAAATGACATGTTAGGAGGATTTTTACATCTATTGTTGGAGTCTGATTAATGAGTGAACACACAGAATGTAAGACAAAACAATAAGCTTGATTTTAGTGGTACAGAGTTAGGCTGTAGTCATTTTTCTTATGACTTATATGACCCCCCCACCCCCATTGAGTGTTGGTTCTATCTAAATGCCTCTATCTAAATTTGGTCTTTAAAGGTGCCATATTTAGCATCTGTCATTTATATGTGGTCCATCTCCCACCCATGTCTCTGGCTAATGCTGCACTGCATTTTAACAGAACCAAAGCAGCAAGCAGCATCAGAGTCACCTTTTATACAATCTAAGCTGGCATGTTTTACTGTGGCTTTTTGTGGTATTTCATCTATACCCAGAATTTAGCTAGCAGAGTGTGATATAACTCAAGTACTGCAGGGGTAATATTGTTTAAAGTATGTTAGAAATTTTACAACAGCTGCAGAGTGATATTAAAACAAGCACACACACTTTCACATGGTTATCCCCATTGATGAGCTTCACAAAGTACAGTATTTAGCAATCATAGCAATTACAACCTTCCATTACAAGACATTACAAGCAAAGTGTGTGTGTACTACATGTATTGTGTATTCTGAAAAGAATAAAGCCACAGTAATATATCTTTGAACTGGTTTCAAAAACTACAGAATGAGTTCTTCAGTTACAGCATGTTTGTGATTAGCAACCTTGTGAGTGTGTGTGTGTGTGTGTGTATGTGTGTGTGTGCACTTGTTCATCTGTTAGGCCATCGGAGTGAGAATGAAATGCGGACATTTTGGTTGGTCCTAACTCTTTGACACCCCTTTAAAGTGTTTAGACATGATTGAGGGTTAAGGCTTTGTTTTGGGG
>JAZGTI010007593.1:0-21423 GCA_036877585.1 Botia kubotai
GTATTAGGTGGCAGTAGTAACCATGTGGAAAACTCCATTTAAAATAACACCAGTAATGTAACCAGGTAATCTGAAGTCTAAAACACACTCTCTCTATTTTGTCTGCCCTCTCTCACACCCTCTCTCTCTCACTTTCTCTTTCCGTGTATGTGTGTGTGAGCAAGTGTCACTCTATGACAGCCTGTCTTTGCCTAATTCAAACCACCTGCCTTAAACAGAGTACTTCTGTGCTCCGGACAAAAAAAGACTGTGTCCGTTTGTGTGTTGTGGTGAGTAGAGGGGAGTATTTAAACTTTCAGCAGCTCCAAAAATAAAAATAGGCTTTTAAAAACAGGCCCCCTTCTAAACCAATGACTCCTGGAGCCATAGAGTCAGTTCCAGGGTATGTGTGTGTGTGTCTGCCCTTGTTGGTGGATGGTTATGAATAGTTGTATTATTACAGGGTGAGATCTACCTGAAAGACTCATACAGTTTCTGGGTGAGGAATTCTTTACATGGCATGAGGCGAGCTGTGGCGTGTGGCACTAGTTCTTTCAGTTTTTTGGTTGAGTCGGAGCATGTGTTCGGTCTGCAAAGAGAAACTGCAGGACTGTTTAGAGCAAAGTAACAAAGTAAAAACAAGCGTAAACAATTGCAGCGCAGAGGTCCAGCAGATGAGAGAAAATGAGAGGAAATTGTGTTTTAAAGAGAGACAACGGTTTTCATACAATTTATTTTCTGTACGTAAAAATTTCAAAGGGTTTTTATATAGTCTTTCTTGAAACCGTTTAACATGTTAAAGGATGGTCTTTCATTTCATAAGAAAATTGTGCTTACAGTTTTTATTTGCTAGAATCTGTATTTATGGCTTTTGGTCTCTTGTTTCTGATCTTTTTATGTTTAATAAGGATCATGTTCAACATGTACACAGCTATTCAAAACATATACACAGCTATTCAAAGGACACCATAAATACTAAATGTTAGCATCTAAAATGTATAAAAATGAAGCAAATACAGCAAACAAGTACATGAAAACTTCTTCAGTATTATATAAATAGGACTCCAGATGGATATCTTGAAGTTGGGAGGATTTCCAGAGTTTGCAGAGCTGTAATCTAGCAAATGAGAGCTATTAAAAGAAGCAAAAATATAACAGGGTTTGATTAGTAGAGTGTTTTTGCGCATACACCCATAATTCCCATATAGTACATTACTATTATTACTTTATTATAATTATATTTGGAAAAAAGTAATAATAAAGAATAATAATAAAGAGTGGGTGTGTCCAAACTTTTGGCAGTGTACATTTATTCATGCCCATTACATTGCCACCCTAATTACACTTCCAGGTAAGAAGTATGTTTGAAAATGCTGATTGGCTGTATATAGTCACATGACTAGTGATTGGGTAATAATGTGTCATGCCAGAATGATTTGAATATTTCAAGACACCTCATTCTAAAGAGCCTGCAGGGGAATATATACACACATGCCCACATGCACAAAAACAAAAGAGGCATTGATGCCCATAAGAGGATGTCATCACAGTTAATCCTTTGTTTTCTCTTTCACCTCATGTTTCTTTAAACCCACTTCCAGCTGCTTTAATGTACTTCAAATTTGTTTGCATGGCTGTATGGCAGGAGAAACACTGAAATAGATTGGAGACAAACTGCTGTGTACGTGTCATTTTGGGAAAGCTCAGGGATCTGCCCCTGAACCTCACATTATGATCTACCTCTCTGACCTTTCCTGTGGGCTTTGCAGTGATTGGTTAAGCAGATGTTCTGTACGTGCGCGTTTCCTGATCTAGTTTTGAAGCCAAATTAGTTTGTATGTAATTGATGGTTTGTAATATAAAGAGGTGCCAAGCAATGGAGTCCCTTTAAAAACCAATAAAGCAATTCTGTGACTTCAATAATCAAATCTTACATCTACATTTATTGCTGAAAAATGCCCAAACAGTCCCAGAGTGTCCAGACTCCTCCCATCACAGCCCAAGAGTGTGTGAACAGGAAGGAAAGGGAAGGGAGTTGAGCTGCTGGCCTCTCAGCTGTCCGTCACAGCGTTAATGATCCTTAGAGAGAGAGTGAGGGAGGAATGGAGACAAGCAAGGGATGTTGAGACAGATAAAGCCAGAGCTGTTGCTGAATATTTTTCCTGTTGGATGTTTACAGTGGCGCTAATTCACCATGCATTTAGAAAGTCTTTACTGACAATCCAGAAAGTTATTGAATAATGATGACTGTAAAAACAAAGCACAGATTTCAGCTATATATATTTTGCAATGCTTCAGTTTCCTGTCTGTGTTTGGTGGGGGTTACTTAAAAATGGAGACAAATTCGTACCCAAAAGTGAGCAAAGCCTGACAAATCTCAGCAAAACCTACTTTTGGGGACATTTGTAAAACCACTATAGAAATATGGTTAAAGTTCAAATTATTTTTTAAATTGCATTGAATTTAAATTAAATTTTTTAAATGCAGAAAGTTTTCTGTTAGGGTGGGTTAGTGTGGGTTAGGGTTCAGTTACAGTGTTTATATAGTGTGTGTGTGTGTGTGTGTGTGTGTGTGAGAGAGAGAGACAGAAACAAACAAAAGAATGAGGAAACAATGCATTTTTTATGACTAAAATAAGATCAGAGAATGTTGCTCTCTTCACTTGAACTCTGTTTTGCTATGTCTGTCTCTCTTTGTTTTCTTATACACAGTCACCTCTGTCACCCGTAGGTTTCATCACTGCACTGGTGAAAGTTGAAGACTTAGCTTGACCTTTGACCTTTCTCTATTGTGTCTATCCTCAGACCAGTCTCAGACGATGGCTGTCATGGTTATTACATTTTTAAAAAGAGTACCGTGTAGAGCTGGGTAAATATTCACAATGTGTTTGTAATGATTTACAAATTTCACAGTGATTTGATTTAGATTGTAACAGTATATAAATAAGTTTCATGGTGGTAAGAGATATTTACAGCTGGTTAATTTTTTACATTTTGTCGTTGGCAAACACTGAATTTTGAGCCCTGAATTTCTACATATCAGACAACACCAGACCATACAGAACAGCTCTACACACAATCCTTACCTCACACTGGGTGTTTAGTGTCGTGTGATGTAGAACAGCCTGCATGAATAACTTATGGACATTTGAAATGCAGCTTGTTTCCTTAGTTTGTTATGATAACATCCAAAGCCATCAAGTTTCTCATGTTTTTATTTTAATTTTCTCTGTCTGTTATCTCATTTGAGAGTTTTTTTAATGAAGCATGAGTGAAATATAAAAGAGCTGGACGGCCAAGTCCACTGCGTTCCCACTGCAGTGTATAAAACGTGCTGATGGGGTCTTTATCCCCTCCATCAAGCAAGGGGAAGAAGAGAGTGATGTCCTATCGGGGGAATGGGACGATTCTCCAGCCAACTGGCTAAAGGCTAAAAGACTGGAGTCAAAATATGTGTGCGTTTGAGAGAGAGAGCGAGAGAGAGAGAGAGCTAAAACCAAACAGAGAAAGAAGACAAAAGAGTCTGATGATATTGACCCACTGACCTGCTGGCAAGAAGTCTTGCTTTAAGTATCTCACTATTTATTTCTCAGAAAGCTTTAGATGTTCCTTCTGTCTCTCATCTGGATCACCACACGGACCATGTAAATATAATCTGTGAGTTTGTGTTGTGGTGCATTGGTTGTGTGGACCTGGGAACTTTATTCCCACAACTGATATCCCATGAGGCTTTGCGTTGACGTCAGGACGGAGATAAATGTGTGTGTTTGTGTGTTGGGGTGCGTGTCAGATCATAACCACATAAAAGCGCATACTACTGAGAGCAGATGCATCTGCTTAAAATCTCCTTCTTAAGTCCCGATTCATGATCCCAAATGCTAGCCTAAGAAAATAGAGCTGTTTTAATACCATTTTTCATATTACGGCATGCATCCCTAAGCTCACCTTAACCTTATGTCATCGTCTCATTTGCATCTTGATGTGATGTCATCAATCACTTGACATCATGTGTGTCATCTAGTGGTGATAAATAATGAAATGACTTCATAACAATACAATATCTGTCTTTATTTTGTCGCAGGCTATGTGGCTGATGTTGCAACAGGAGAATCCTGAAGATTTTGTCATAGCGACAGGGGAGGTGCACAGCGTGCGCGAGTTTGTGGAGAAAGCTTTCAAACACGTGGGCAAGACCATTGTGTGAGTGATCACGCACACACTTAAACACGTTTAGCTCAGATTTAAGCCCATCTGGTCTTGATTCATGCAAACACACCATAAATATTGCAAGTATGTAGTAGATACGCAGAAAGATGAATTGGGAAGCTGAGACATGAGATAAAGAGATGTGTTCACAGATCTTGTTCTGTCTCGCAGGTGGGAGGGGAAGGATGAGAAGGAGGTGGGCCGCTGTCAGGAGACAGGAGCCATCCATGTGAAGGTTGATCCAAAGTACTATCGGCCAACTGAAGTGGTGAGTTAGTGTGTTTGTGTGTTTGTGAGGTGAGAAGATGACAAACACCCACAGACTTTTTTTGTAGACCAAAAAAAACAAAGAGTTTGTTTAATATTCTATTTTAAATGTAGGAATAAATTAGTATTTTTAAGTCTCAAAATATTACCCCACGGTATCGATATTCTAAAATTTCAGTGTTTCCACATGAATATGACCCAAACCCAGATATTAATATAATATGATATGTACTCTTAAATAATTTAGTGTAAAGAAGTGTTGATGTATTTAAGTGTCTTCTGGCCTTAGTTTTAACCTTGTTTTTAACCATTCTTTTTTTGTGTGTGTGTTTAAAACACCAATTTTAACTTGATGAGTTAAAAATGCAATGCTTATTGCATCAAAACAAAAAAAATGGCCAAATGCGTCTTACTAAAACACATTTACAATCACACATGTGGCAGTTGCAACATTTTGTCAATATGTGTATTTCCCTGGAGTTGAACCCATGACCTTGGCGTTGCGAATGCCATGCTCTACCAGTTAAGCTACGGGAAAACACTTTTATATATATACAGACCAGCAACACTAGAGCAGACAAAATGACCAAAACTCCCCTCTGCACTTTAGCCTTTATATGACATGCAGTTGTCAGTGTGTGTGTTTGTGTGTGGTCATTTAGGATTGAGAAAGGCAGTAAATCTTTTAAGAAAACATGCACTAAATGATTGTTGACAGATCAGAGGTTTTCTCTTCCACATGTTTACTGAGGGTCAGCAGGATGTTTCACAGGAGCTCTTTCAGTGAGAAGAAAAGGCCATGTTACGGTGAACGAGAGAGATGAATGAGTGTGTGCAGGATTAGCGTTAGTCTGCAGATGAGGGACATTAGAGGATTAGGAGGAACTGGTGTGGAAAGAACGTTCTGAGATGACCTGCACACATTCTTGTAACTCGTGAAAAGAACTATTAAATAGCTGTGCAGTCTGAGTACTGATGACCTCACAATCCATTATTGGACAGTGTTATATAACATCAGATTAAGACACTAAGGCATGAACTGAGCGCAGATCATCCATCAACAGAGGGGTGAAATCAGAATTTGACCTTTCACCTCTCTGATAGGAAGTAAATCACCGAATTTCGAGACGCCAGTGAAGTGTGTGTGAGGGTGAAAAATTGTGTGTGTGTGTGTGCGGGTTCGTGTGTGTGTATGTGTGTGAGGGAGAGAGATGTACAAATGTGTTGTCCACAGACAACATATTAACATAACTAATCAGACTTAGGCCTATAAATTAGGCCTATAATTAATTAAATTGTTTTTGGAAGAAGTGAAATAAGATACTAATTAATACTAAATAAAATAATTATTTAGTCCTCTTTGCCAGCATGCTTTTTCACCTGAATAGAGAATATATGTGGGTACAAACACACACTTCTTAATAGGCCCAAGCGTGTCCTACATGTTTTTCCAAAAGAAACCCTCATCATCAAGTTAACCTTATTTTCCTTCGTTTCACATTTGCATAATTTGTTAAAAGTAATTACTTGGTGACCAATTATCTTTTGACTGAAAAATTCCACATAGCTGCTTAAAATAACCGTCACACCCATTATGCTTTTGGATGAATAGGTATATGCATGATTATCATTCCCAAAATCAAGGTTTGAAGGCGATGAGTGATTGATATCATGTCAGACGTAGCTTGTGGTTGGATGTGCGTAAATTCGTCCATCTTTATTTGCATAACCTCAAAGGTCTCATAGCGAGCATGCCTGTGTGCGCGAATTAAAGCGCAACAGCCAATATAATCCTTATCTAACATTTGCTGCATGTATTCTTCACTCGACACGCACTCACTCACATTCCTTCAGGAGGTATGTATAGTTTTAGCCTCACAATGAGAAAAGCAGGTAATGCACTGGGCCTCGTCTGTCCGTCACACGCCATCTACTCACTTACAGGCTGAGAGACTCGAGTGTGTGCGCACATTGAAATATCATGCTAACTTACTTTAAAGGCCTGAAATACCCAAATTTAAATGAAGCTTAAAATATTACAGCGAATTTCAGTAACTTTTATGATATCCAGCAGGGGGTGGTTGTAAAGTCAATAGTGGTGGTTCTCTTTTATTTTCACACACACAAGCACTGCAGATTAAGTGCAATAAAAACACATCAAAACGGAGCATTTTGTCTTTTAGCTGATTGAGGGGGTTTAATATTAAAGGCTTGAACTGATGAATGTAGCCCCCAGACGGCCGCTGCAGACCGCTGTCTGAACCCAGCGCTCTCCGCACAGCCTTTCAGAGGACATGATTCTGCACATCCATTTCTTTCTTTCAGATGCTGATTTAAACAATTTTTATGAGGCTCTTTGGGGAAGGAGGACCAAAGTTAGCCAAAGGCTCTTTTTACTTTTTTTCAGGCAGTCCCCAGGAAACCCTCATGGTTTTTTTCTTCATTTTTCATTTTGAAAAAAGAGCAAGAGAGAGACATAATGTAGGCCGAACTCAAAAAAAAGGTTTTGATTTATGCAACAAGCTCCACAGCGAGTTTGCAGCAGTCACTTAGTTTAGTAACTCGGTGACATGATGTTTATATCCCGCCCTGCTAAACTTATGTGCACATCTTCTCAAAGTGACATATTAAGATTTATTTTTTAGTAAACACTGCTGTGGTCATTGTGTTTTATGTTGTAACCTCAGCTGTCTGTAAATTGATGTTTAACTGCATTTTCACAGAATTTGAGAAGGTTTTACTGAACTTGGGTTGCGCAGGGCCGTGTATGCAACAAGGATTATTGAAAATCATTAGCAGTGTGTATGAACGCGTATATGAAGTGAAGTCACAACACGTTGCATGCACATGCTTTCTGAGTGGCTCCATTTAGGAAGGACACGCCTGCCAATAATGTAAATGCACTGTAAATAAGTGTAAGCATGAACACACATGCAGTATGAGTTTAACTCAATGCATGAGCAGAACAGACTGCAGTTCATCATGAGTGTATTTCATTCAGTCAAAGGTTTTGACCACACAGTTAATAAACGACGTATTTGGATTGTTAGGGATTAGAATTATATGGCTCGGCATGTTTCCTTAAGCAAAGGTACCCAGCACTTTTCTCTCTCTGCGACTTGGATTTGTAACTGTCATTATTTAGCAGGATTTAGTGAGTTTGAGTTACAGCATCTTAAAGGCAAGTCTTTAAAAAAAGAATTTTTTTTTACCATTTGGCAATATGCTTTATTAGGAAATGTTTTGGCATCTAATTTTCATAGAATACCTTGAAAATCAAAGTAACTGAATTCAAATTTTGTTACGTTTTGACAATTTTTTTGTCAGTTCATAAATGTTTTTTTGTGATGCAGTTTGATGTCTTTGACTTTTTCAAAACAGCTTTCATGCATTATTTTTTAACAACTTAAGACACTATTGGATTTTCACTCAATCATTTATATATCGGCACATGCATGTTAAGTCTTATAAAACAGAACATCTTAGTACTGCGTCTATGTAAGTTCTCGTGTGTTGGTTTCAGTTAGAATAAAAGATGGCTTTGGCCTTTCACTCCAAGAATCAGGATGGGCTGATGTTATCTGCTTTATGGCAGAGGTCAGGAGCAAGATAAAAAGCATCCTGTAGTGAACAACACACACACACACACACACACACACAGAGGCCCTCACCCCATCAATGCAGGAGCCCGTCTTATCTGACCCATGCTGAGCGTCATAGTACCAGCATGCAAAACACAGCTGCATCATCACTTACCTGCAGCTTTGCCTTTAATTTGAATGAAAGATCCATTTTATACCAGGCTTAAGATCAGTGGCTTTTGGCATTCTTTACGTGATTGGCCTGCTTGTCACATGCCGGCAAGCACGCTCATGTGTTTTTAGATTCATGCGTGAATGGAAAGCAGGTCTTGTCCTGATGTCCTGGCCTGTCCTGATGCTTTATGGGTAATGCAGTCTTTTGGGTTTTTCTGGGTATTATAGCCGCTGTGGTTTGAGAGGCTGGCTCTATGTGACAGTTTTACGGTGATATGCAGTGTAATAGGTCAGAGTTGTTAAAGTTGAGTGTGAATGATGTTGTAAAGAGTTTAGCCGGGGGCCAGGTGGAGCTCAAACCTGCAATAAAGCCACACGCTTAGCGTTCAGACTTTTCTCGCGACAGTCATATATACATCCCTATATATACATCATGCTTTACTGTAAAGCTTAAATCTGACTTTCGCAATGTCACTTGCCACATTTTAATGTGGGGTCTTTTTACCTCTCACCCCAGACTGTTTACTTCAACCGTGCTACTTTGACTCACTGTGTTGGGTCTTTAGTCCCAGCACAGCAAGAGGGGGACATCAGACAGACAAAGAGAGAGAGAAAGAGCAAGTGAGGGCGAGTACAGCAGGGAGAACAGAACTGAAAAAATAAAGAGAGGGAGTGAGGGGTGTATGTTCTCCCCTGGCCTACTCTCTGGTATTTCCTGAAGGACTTTGACTAAGCGGAACCACCCTGGGCCCCATGGAGGGAAAAAAGAGAGAAAGAACTTTTAAAAATGAAAAATAGTTGAAAATATAACTCTAAAAACGCAAGTAAACTGCTGGTGAATTTCATTATTTTGTTTTGTTTTGGTTCGTTTTTTTATTAAATTAATGGACGAGAGACATTTCTTTAAGTAGAAAATGTAAAACAAACAGCAGAAAATGTAATGATATTTAATCAGCAGTCGTCTGTTGATGTTTATTAGTCGGTTAAGAATTGCTAAAATAGTTCAAATAATTAAAGCTAAAAAGGTAAGTTTTTAGTAGTTAACTGAGAAAAGTTATTTAAATAAGCAAAGAAACAGCTGTCAAGCTGAATGGAACCCACCGGGTCTTTGATTAAATGAAAAACACAAATCTGCTGTCTTTTTTTATGGCAGGTGTCTCTGATAGTACACGTTACTTGTTAATACACATGTTAACTTGTGTTCAGACGATGGGCTTGTTTGTGCCATTATGTGTCATAATTACCTCATGGGTGTGTGCGTGCATGAGCGATTGTTGGCACTTTCACGGGTGTGTGTAGTGAGAGAGGGGAGGTTAATTGTGGGCTGCCCTCTGTAAATGGCACGTCCCCGGCTCGTTATCTTGATTGAGTAATTAACTCTGGCTCTCGGCGCTCTTATCCACACTCTGTCAGATGGCTGAACTCCTGACACCTCGCATTCCTCGCTCGCTCTCTCGCGCTTTCTGCCCTCTCGCTCTCTAACTTCAACACTGTGCGTCTCGCCGGGCTTTCAATTTATCAACATTTTCCTTTCCATGTCATTCCTGCCTCCATCCTCTCTCGGCTCCCCTTTTCTCACTGTGTAAAGAGTGTGTGTACAAGTTTGTCTGTACTTGTGAGGGAGATTTTTGAACTGTCACAAATATAGTGAAACATGTCATTAAACGACTTGTGAGGACGTTCTAGGTGGTCCTCACTAATAAAGAGGCTTATAAATTGGCCAAATCATGTTTTTCATATTTCATATTAGGTTTAGGGTATAGTAAATGTCAATATCTTAATATGAAAAAACTGTGTGTTAGGCATTCCTGTCGTCATTGCTCTTTTTTTTCCTTCGCCCATAGAGAAGTGAGAATAAAGTTCGAGATTAAAAAATGAGAAGGTATTTGGGTCATTTGAACGGGATGAATCATGATCGTGCTGGCAGGCAGGACTCTTATATACTCGTATCCATGGCGATGACCCTGCCAAAACTTGTAGTCTTTGCCTGAGAACATACAGCTCTCTAATGCTTGTAAACACACAAACATACTGCCAGCATATCCGCGTATAAGCGCACACAGATCCTCACTAATAATCCGACTGTTGAGAGCATGTACAACTCATGCAGATTGCTGTTACAAAGCTCAGCTTTCAACACAATGTGATTAAGTTTTAATAACAGTGAGACTTAAGCTAAATAACTTAGTAACACTTCAAAAATTCACAGGAACGTTTGCTCTCTAGCTTTTGTTTTCTTTATATAGTTTTCGTGTTCTGTGGCTTGACTGACTGTTGTTTAAAAAGGGAAATCATTAAAGCCTTTGATCCCTCCTAAAGTTTACAACATCCCGAGGCAAACAACACACATCTACTCAAACACGCACAAAAAAACGCGGCACGGCTTTCGCTGCACATAACGCAATTTCCTCATTTTATTTTGCTGTGTAGTTTCATGTATGCGGTTAAATTTGTCTCTCTTTTTCTCTGTCCCACACGTGTGCATATGAAGTGTCTGACACTTAGGGTCACTGTCTTTTTGCTCTAGTGGGTTTACATGATCATATAAATATTTATTAAATTCTTGAAGCAAGAATCCGAGATAGTTTCTTCCATGTGTTGATACGGATTAAAGGATTCTGCATTGTCTTTCCTGTCTGTTTTACACATAAAAATGCTAAATGAAGTGTATATTTGGAATTTGTTTGGAATTCATTATCACACTGAAAATAAAATGCTAACTAATAATATAATTAGCTTTATAGATAGCATGATAAATCGACGTTTAGAATAAATAGAAACATTTTAAAATCACTAGAGACTTTTAAAAAGACTTACCCATGACAAACAAATATCTAGGGATCAGTTCCTCACAGGACATTCGATACACACTTTTGGGCATTTTGTAGATGTGGTAACACTGCTTTTGTGGATTTGACCTCTGACTCTGTCCTACAACAGTTTAACAGACCATTGCTCTGTGCGCATGTAAAAGTGATAGAGATCAATTGTTTTAGCGTGTCGTTTCATTATTACGCATGACAAAAGTATCTCAAAAACACAGTGATTTTGAGCCCCACCAGAAACTCGTTGTATGTGGTGTGTTTACAGACTTGTTTTAAGTGTCATGCACAGTCATGTTGTGCTTTTCGGAGATTTAACAAAAGTTTCTTGATGTTTGTCAAGGTCTGTCTCTCCAATAGTCCTGAATTCCTTTACGTTAAGTGCACAGTCACACACAATAAAAATCCACCCAGATGATGATGATTATTTTTATTTATTATCTGTTTGCATTTTATTTGTCATATATGCAGCCGCTGCTGTGCTTTTCCACCCTGATCAAACCTTTTTATTGCTTAAACGTATATAGATAAATTCTTAAAAATAAAAACACCTACTATTCGAAACTAATATCTGGCTGTAAAGTTATACTTTCATTTGATGTGTCTCAACTCGCTGGAATTCTTTTTAATAACACGATGGAGGACTCACGTGCACAGGCAGTGACACGGTCATCTTCATCAAAATATAGCAACTCTAATTTCCTTGCTTTTATACATTATTTTTAATGTAAGTTGTCAGTACACAATTCTTTGGTAGTTACCTGTGAAGATTTGAATTTGTGACAGAAGCAGCTGAGATAAATTTAGCTTTCAGAAAAACGAAGACTAATTATGATTAATTTGTTGCTTTAATGTGTGCCTTGATTATGATGGTTGCATGCTGTTTCATTTGATAAATGATGAATGAATGCTATTTAGGTCATTCGGTTTTTCAAAGTGGCTATATAATTAAATTACTTAATTAGAGCTGAAACGGAATTATGAGTAGGTGACTGTAACTTCTCTGGGTTGCATATAGAAAATATGGGATTTCGGAAAAACGACTCCCAGTTGATTTTACATGCGAGTCAAGGCACAACAGTGCTGAAGTGTTATAAATGTGTGTGTTCTGGTTCCTTAGAACCCTGAGAGCCATGGTGTAATCAGATCAGCAGCAGGGACACCCTCGAACCCTTTACTGCCACCCTGAGAAGCACCCCTTAAAAGCAACATCCATCCAAGTGTGTGTGTGTGTGTGTATATGTGTGTGTGTGTGTGTGTGTGTTGTGGTCCCAGCAGGAGAACAGAAGGGGTTAGGCTACAAGAGTCACATAATCCATCATGCTTTGGCACTGGGAGAGGGCTAAAAAGAGGGGGTGCTGGATGGATGGCCTGCCTCTGCCCTCACCTTCCCCCAGAGAGCCTGACACCTGTGTGTGTGGTGCTGGCAACTGTGTGGGTGTGCGAGAGTGAAGAGGAGCGTTGGGTGGGGTGGGGTGGGGGGTGTACAGGTTGGGAGGTCCTGTTTCCCTTCATTCTTTCTGTTTGTGCGTCTCACTCTCTTTTTTGTCCTTCCAGGACTATTTGCAGGGAGACAGTTCCAAAGCCTTCAAGCAGCTGGGCTGGAAACCACGCGTGACGTTTGAGGTGAACATTCCTGTAAAAATCTAAGCGATTCACTTCGTCGTCTCTCCGAAATGCGCTTAATTTATTGGTGTGTGTATGTGCGTGTGTACAGGAGCTTGTTAAAGAAATGGTGGACGCGGATATCGAGCTCATGCGAAACAACCCGAATGCCTGATCCCACACGCCTTATTCTCCACCATTGCCAAAGGAACGTTTTTCATGCGTTTGTGTGTCTGTGATCGGACCACAGGAAGAAACATTCGACTCTTTCCCACTACCTTTGCTTTATACCCCAATTCCCCTGAGTATTGAGGGTCCCCGGTTTGGCCTTTCTGCACCCCTTAATACTGTCACGTTTCTGGTTCTAAAAGAATTTTTAGTTGCTGTCTTAATAATTTCTATCCATTTTTATGAAGTTGTTTTTATTCATAATTATGATTATAATATGTATAAATAAGGGATTAAAGGTTTTGTAAAGCTTTTTGAATGTGTCTGTTTGTGTTCATTGAGGTATTTCTTTGACCCAAAGCCACATTTAACAGCTTAAAAAGTTAAAAATACATAATACATTAAATACATTTGCCAATCATTTGAAAAACAGTGTAATATTGCTTAATGCATCCAAATTGACATGGTGTCAAAGAGTTGAAATATTCACATACTGTTTCAATGCTTTTCACCTACATTTATTCATGGAGGCCTTTAAACTGATATTTTACCAAAGGTCGAAATCAACCCGGACAGGACATATTTTTTTAGTATGTGTAATCGATCAAATATCGACTATGTTTAAGTTTTATTCTCTCGTATCAGAAGTTAAATAAACGCTTAGTTGCGTCAGATCGAGGCTCGTGCCGGTTTTCACGGGGTTGCCCGGCGGTCATCGAGCCCCTCGCGCCCAACACACTCGCTCTCTTGTATTAAGAGAGACTTGCGTCCGCGAGGCCTCGCGGTCTTTTATTCCAGATGCTCCAGCACGGCCCACCGCGCTCAGCTCAGGGAGCCGTAATTCGGCCTTGTAAAGCGGCTCATGTTTAATCACCTCTGACGTCGAGCGCAGCTGGGCCACTGAAGCCTGACAGTGAAAACATTTAGCTGTGCCGCTCGGCGTGCGAAAATCCTCCGGCGTGTTTATTTGCAACAGTGACACGCTCGTCTTTATTAACTTAAAAACAGATTCGGGAGAACTCTGTTAGGGTGACTGTATCCTCCAAGTGAGGAGAGAAGGCTGGTAAAATCAGTCCCTTAAGCGACTCAAGAGGCCGTAGGTATTCCATTCCAACCAAAGTGCCAAATTCTTGGTAAGCTCATTTGACACCAACGTCTATAGAAAGTGGGGTCTTTGAATTGCCCTATTAAGACAGGCGATAGTGGGGGCGGTTGATGTGTGTGTATTTGTGTTTTTGAGACAGCACCTAGAGTCAGTAGAGTGCAATTTAAGCGCCTTTAACAGCGCGCCAGTGTGCGCTGGCCTGATTGGAACCAGACGGTGCCTCGCCTGTCCGCAAGCGAAAAGCACTTTTCCACTGGCCAGGGTCGCAAGCTCTACCACATACAGGTGCACAGGCCGCCGAGCAGCCACTAACTATGTTATACGTCCTAGCGAATTTATTTCTTACGCCTGAGCGAGGACATTTCTGGTGTTTGGTTTGACTACCATTTTAAGTTCCCGTAAAAGCAGTGGCAAACATAAGAGTTCCAGTAAAAATCATAAATTCAGGTTTAAAATAAATTCAGGTAGGCAAGAATGTACGTGACAAAGTAAAAAAAGACAATAAATTAAAATTAAAATAAAGCCGTAGTTTGCTGTCTCAGAACGTCTGTTATAACAATCTATATTTTCTGATTAAAGACAAAAAACAGCTTAAAAGCAAATTAAATAAAATAGATACTCTTTGAAATTAATACGTCATCAGAATTGCTTTAAGACGTTTAATAAAATAATGGTGGTCTTTTGATATTTGAAAGATATTTAATCTTATCGATAGCAAACGGGTCAGACTAAATTCGTTATGTTTTATAATTTTGTCTAACTAACATAAGTTGTGTACAATTGCTATTTTTGTTTATTATTATTAATTAATAACATTTCCCTAAACACTACAACTAGAACGACTGCAAAATCTATTTAAAATCTATTTTGTACTTTCGTAGATGAAAAAGTGAGAAATCTCACACAGCTTTCAGCCCTGTGAGATTTGCAACGCAAAGGAATTAGCTCAAAATCAGAGGTAAGGTCATTTTGTTTAAATCCTCTCTTTTAAGACACGTATCCTTTAAACTGTTTTTGTGTCTGTTTTTCTCCTAAAGCACAATGACTCGAAAATGTCTTTTCTAGCCCCTTCTCAGATGTTTACTTCATTTGTATATGAAATTCTAATTTGGTTCATGAGAAATAATAATTATTAGCAATAATTTATAGCATAGAATTGTTAATAATGTTATTAAGGTTGAGAGCTGTCATTTATATTTAGGAGCAGTTTATATGTATAATATTTGTTAGGTAGTCTACGCAGAAACAGATAAGGTAGGCTTACAATTTGTTATGTGTATATTTAAAGAAGGTTTTGAATTATTGTTACATGAGTGAATTTCTATAAACATTGATAGCTGTTTTAAATATGACTATAAAATGAATATGTATGACGTATTATAGAAAACGAATATAACTTTAAGCGCACAGAGCGTTTTTCCTCAGTTGGTACATGAACGTGTTTATCACCGTTTTGATTTGGGGTAAATTAATTGAAATGCAGCCGTGTGTATATGAGGGTGAGAAAAAACCAGAAGTAGCAGGTTAGAGGTTGTGTTAACATTCAGCATTTAAGCTTACTAAAAACTGCATTGTCAGCATTGCCTAGCTGTGATTTAGGTCAGAGTTTTCTGTTTAATTTGTACTTTCACACGCTTTATCCTTATCGAGATCAAATCCATCTTACACGGTGTTTTGCGTTTGTGTTACATTTTAAAATAGATAGATTATAGTGGCGTGTGTGAGATCGTTAATTTCTATTTGAAAATATATTAATTTGGTATTGTTATTTTATTTATGTGTTGTTTATATCATATTCTATTGTTGTCAGCACAAGCTGGTAAAAGTCGCCTATGGCAAATTTCCAGCACCCAAAACGCATGCTTGAATAATTAATGCTTTAGTACAAAAACTATTAAAAATGGGACAGATTGTCCTGCATTTAGCCTATACTTTAATACTATTAAAGCGCACGTGTCCTTCTTTGAACCTGACAAAACTGACCTTTATCAATCAGTTATGAGAAAAATTGGCGTTATTTGCCCACATAAAAGACTATATCACACAGGATTTCACGCAGGATATGTCTTAAAAATAAATACACTTCTTAGGCGTATTGGGAAATCTGCATCTGGTTAAAATGTGTTCGGTATATATAAGGCTGTTTCTGCTGTATCATATTCCCTCTGCGAGCAATTCAAGCCTAAAACACGCAGTTGCATCGCAACAAAGACACCTTTTCACTGGCACGAGCCCTTAACGTTGCCCTCGCGCACCTGTAATGCATTTGGCGCGTATGCCTTCATACAGAGTCAAATCGCCTCGGGCTGACCTTGCACACAAAGAAACGTATTTCTGCAACTCTCTCCATTCTCCGTTTACTCAGATTCTTTTTCCATTTCTCTTGTCCGTTCTTTTTATCCTTTTATTACATTCCCTCTTTTAATTTGTTTCTCTTATTTAATAATATAATTTATAGAATCTTAGAAACCGCACGCAAGATGCAAGACGCAAATTATGCATCAAACACAACTGTGCACTGCATGGACGCGAAGGCCCAGCGCTCATGCAACACGAAATTCCACAGTCTGTGCTACCGACGCTCACCGGCTGCAGGACAAATCGCTACGCGCAGCTGCATATTTGTATTGGTTAGGGAAACAACAAAACTAAATGATAATAAATTAAACATTCTACAGCCAAAATTCAATAGGATAATCTCATATTGAGATTTGTGGTGTGATTTCGAAGTCACAACAGTTTTGGCCTGAGTTAAAACAAATTTGTGATTTGTTTAACATTTATACTTTGTCAAAGGAAGTATAAACGTCAACAAAATACATACTGAGTAAAATATTTTTGTTTGCAGGTTCTGTCCGAATTAAACTGCCTATGTTTTACATCGCTGTCTTCACATATCTGGCCCATATCAATTATCTTATCTGCTGTTTATCTGCTTTATAATCTATTGTGTTTACAAGTCAAATGTTGTTATCAAAACCAACTAGACAAGGATTGTGTACATTCCACAAGTTTGCAAAACTTTACACTGTGCGTGTAAAAAAACGACTAATTTAGCGGCCTGACACGAAACTGTAAATTTATTCTCGTCAAAAATAAATAATATTAGTACTAAAACTAAAAATTTCGTATAACCTTTATTACTAGAAAGTATCAGTCAAGCTAAGTAAATGTTGAGAGATAAATTACGTTTCAGCACCTTTCAGGTAATTAAATCTGTGTTAAATTCAGTAGCATCCATTAGAAACAGCGCTAGAAGTTTCAGTCTAAATGTTTATGTAGAGGGGAGAAGGTCAGAGAGTGCGCGATAAGATCTGTCAAATAAATGCTCAAATAAATGCTTTTTAACTTTGACTATACAGTATTATATTAAATAGTTTGATATTTATAATAATGGAAGAATTTGAAATGTAATAATAATAATAATAATACATTGTTTTGGTGCGCTTCTGCTGTTTTGTTATTAGCATTGCAATTTTAATATACGGATTCCTTGCATGCGTCAGTGAAAAAGATTATTTCCAGATGTTTTTAAACCTTTGCCCCTTGGGTCCCCCGCCCCGTGTGTCAGCGTAGCGTCTTACTAAGTTCGGCCTATGTTCCAAAGCGCTAGTTATTTTTAGGAGTAAATTTGAAACACTGACAAGCGTTTGCTCTTTATGTTTTAAACAAGTTTAAATATTTTGTCGTGCTTTCGGGCCTGCTAAATTTATCAATAATAAACTATGATTTAACTAAATGATTCAACAGGCATTACAAATAGATAAATCACTCGAGAGTTAACTTCAAGAAAACGACAATTTATTTAACAAATAGTAATTTTAGATATTTTCAAAAAGTGTAAGGAAAAAAGTAACTCGGTTGTACACTCGTTGCCTTTCTATATTGGATTAATTATAAATAGTTAAGACATTGCCTTACAAAGCTGGTCCACCTGCTCTTACATGAAATAAATTAACACATTTTTTTAGTTCTAGCTTTAGTCTATTTTGATGGACGAGCAGGGACAGAATGCTTATTTACAGTCAGACGACCACAGCAGAATTATCTTACTTACCAAACACAAACTCGCATATTACCCGAGTTCACTGCCTAATCGTTTCCTTAAATTACAAAACATTGGAATACAAATATATATATTAAACAATTTAAATTCATTCAGCGTTTGGTCAGAACTTGCTGCAGTCGTATACAAAGGCTCCGGAAGCCCGGTAGAGTGGCTGACTGGACGGGAAAGCCATTTGACAGCTATTGCTTCCGGTCACCGGCGAGCTGTTCAGAGCTATCCGCTGCGTCTCAAACATCTCGCGCACGGCGTGAAAGTTCTGCTGCGCGGGATAGCTCGCGCTCAGGTGTCCAAGCTCCCCGGACTGATTGAGGTACCAGGGTGCGAGCCGGTTCTGCTGCAAGTGCTGGCTCTCCTGACTCGAGCTCTGATGGGGATGTGAGATGGAGGAGGCGCTTGTCGTGTTTGTGTATTCCGGTAAAGTGTCATCCCCGTGGCCTCGGTCCCCAGTGTAAAGGCTCGTTGCTTGCATATTGCAGTGATAAGTGGCGGGCTGGCCGCAGGGTGGACTGTAATGCGCAGGCTGCGGTGATGGCGAGTAGGTCAGAGACACTGAGCCTGGCAGAGCAGCACGAGAAGCCGGGAGCTCTGCAGCGTGCTGTGGGGACCCTCGAAGTCCTGTCATGATTGTATCCATACTAAAGGCCTGTTGTGAGGTTTGCGTTTGAGGACTCCCGCTACACGCACTTTCACCGCTCCTCTCTGGGCTCTCCGTTTTAGACACTGTACTGAGTGGTGGAGTGCCATCATGCGGAGGCGTGCAGGCCCCGTTCTCCGTCTTTATATCCCGGAGCTTCACTGGCTGCTGTGGTTCTTGCTCGCCCGCTTGTCGCGGGTTCTCTTTGCCCTGTCGTTCACGGTCATCTTTTTCCTTCGTCACATCCTTCTTTTTGAAACGGCGCCTTCGTCGCAAGAAGCTGCCGTTTTCAAACATATTATATGAGTCTGGGTCTAGAGTCCAGTAGCTGCCCTTACCTGGCTTCTTATCATCTCGCGGAACTTTTACAAAGCACTCGTTAAGTGATAGATTATGCCGTATGCTGTTCTGCCAGCCCTGCTTATTGTCCCGGTAAAATGGAAAGCGTTCCATAATAAATTGATAGATCCCATTCAACGTGATCTTTTTGTCGGCTGAGTTCTGGATAGCCATTGTAATTAGCGCGATGTAGCTGTACGGAGGCTTCACCATGTCCTTGGACTGTTGCGCAGGGGCGTATGGCCCATAGGCGCGGGCCATCCCACTGGGATACTGCTCGTGGGCTGCATGAGAGTACATACTCATAGGCGCAGGCATGCCGGCATAGCCTCCTCCGGCCGCAGTTCGATAAAAGCCTTGCTCTCCAGTTATGTAAGGCACTACGCCTAGAGGGCTTGGGCTGGACACGGGGTAGCGCGCCTGCATCGTACCCCTCTCTCCGATCCTCTCCTACCACGGATGAACGGAGGAAGATCGGGTAAAAACTGGTCAGACGTCTGTCTTCACTTCAGAAAAGCCGAATGTTTTCAAAGCATTCCAAAGTTCGCCACTTTCACCTTTCCTTTTGTGTGCGTCTTGAAGTTTTTATCCAAAGTTGCGTTCAGGCAGATTTGCGCGTCTCACGGTTGGCTCTGCAGACAAGAACAAAATGTCTTATGTGAAGTCAGCGAATAGGGAAAACCTGTGAACTTCCCGCATCCGTCACTTCACGGGGACTTTTTCACCGAATTACCAATTCAGCCTTTTGGCTGCGTAAGTCTCCTCCCCAATTTCATCAACGACCAATAAGCGCTGAGAGCTGTTTGTGGAAAGGCTGTACCCGAAGACCTTTTTCCCGTGGGTATAAGCATAGACTATACTTAAGTTAAGGATAAGGCAGACACAGACATACGGAAAGACTAAAAATGTTAAAGAAAAAGTGTTAAATTCAAATATCCTCAGGTACCACTATAGGAGGTTTAATAAACACTTTTCAGCATCGGCATATTGACTAGTAAATAAATGCTGATATTCGCTGGAAATATAATATAGAATTTAATAGGACTATAGGACTAGGAATATAATATACATTGTTTCATAAAGTACCTTCAATGGGCATTGTGAGGTGCCCTATTCAATATAATACACACGAGGACAAATATACCTGATGCTTGAACGATATAGTTTGTAATCTGATGAACAAAAATGTCTGTTTTCGTTCATGTCCAGCAAGCGGATTTATTTGAATCTTTTGGCGCTAATAGATTCGCTTTAGGGGTGAAGTAATTTGCTGTTTGGTTTTCGGAAACAAATGTGCTGCGTGGGAGCAAGCGTACATTCTGTGGGTCAAAAGGTGTAAATAAAGCAATGTGTCCCCCCAACATTATTTGTTGGTGTTAAAACCAACACATAATGCTTATACAGCAGTTCTTTGCCAGGACGTTTTCTCAGTTTTATTGTCTTCACGCGTTTAAAGCATCGTATCCCCAATTAAGAACAGCTTAAGGTGTCGGGCCACCTGTTTTTCTAGGTTTCCGTTGAGAAGTCGGACTCCTTGTGACATTTTCTGTTGTTATCCTGTTAATGTAAATTAAGTAAAGCTACTACACATTCACAGGTGTCATTTTATTTAACGGGTTTAATGGCGCGTAACGGTCATTTAAATACATTTGTTGCTATGACTGTTTGACTGGGTTTTGTAACATTTAATATTTACTTAAAAGAAAGAAGACAAATATTACTGTTATTTTCATTAAAAGGAAGTTATTAAACCAAATAATGCTATAAATATATTTTTTATCAAACAATAACGTAATTAAAACAACCAGCAACTCGCCATTACCGATGACAACAATAGCAATGAATTGCAATTAACAGAAATTTAATAATAACACAAACCTTATTAAAATTTATATCACAAGATCATCATCAACAATAATTTTAACAACAACATACAAAGAAGCTGTTTTATTAATTTGCATTTGTTTTTACTTTTTCAGGTGTTGCTTATATATTTTTCTTTTAAATTGCGTTAATTTTAAGAAACATGTGAAATTTTAGTATTTCTACCATATTTCGGCAGCACCTTAGCAATATAGCTAAAAAATTGTAACAAGCATAACTCACCAATTTTACTACAAATATAGGCTAAATCCAATGAATTCTTGAAGTTTTGAAAGAGTAGCTTTTAACTTAATTTTAGGGTTACAAAGTTTTGAAATTCGTCTTTTCATCATCTTCCTATATTTGTTTTAATTTACTAAGATCTCCTGGTGTCCCGCGGTATTAGATCAATTTGGCATAGTGCAGCAAGGATCAAAAGTTAACGCTTTTGTTGTAGGTTGGCCAAATTCACCTGCTACACGTGTGTTCCAGTCATTTATCGCCCCCTTGTGGTCATTTAGTACAATCACATTTGTCTTATCTTGTACTGGATTTGTGTATGCATTTGTGTGTGTATAAACGTATATATGTTGTATTTATGTATATGTAATG
>JAZGTI010007594.1:0-21422 GCA_036877585.1 Botia kubotai
TTATTCAGCTTGGTATGGTACATCAACACAATGAAAAGACATTTGCTAACATGTCAAGCCCAAAGACTCTTTTTCCTGTCTTTCTCTTTTCTTTTTTTTCTAACTTTGTATTAACATGAAGCATCATTTTAAACATGCTAGATAGCAGTTATGTTATTTGAAAAAAATAAAGACTCCTGCCAAAAACATTTTAAAAATATTTTGTCTGAACTTTTATACACTATAATCATCTTTCCACTCTCTGCATCCTGGCCCATTGGGGTGTTAATTAGACATCTTCTCACAATACAATATCGATTCTCTTATCCAGCGATACAATATTTGCAGATACACAAAAACATTACAATTACATAAAAACATTGCAAACAGCAATACAATTACGATTTGATTAATTTGGGGGTATATTGAAGGATTTTTCGAATTTAGAAATTATGTTCCTTCTTTACACAGCCAGTTACATTTTTATTCTCACAAAACTCACAAATGCATAAAATACATAACATGAATGTTTAATTAAACTCTTTGGAAATTGCACATCTAGTATCCCTATTGGGACATTTACAACAAAAAATACACTTTAGTTTATATTTATTTTTTTAAATAAAAATAAATAATAGGTGCATGATTTGAGATGACAGTGATTGTATTTCAGCAGCCAAAAAGCTTTAATTCCATGTTTTCTTTTTAAATGCACTAGGCTGAATCCAGCTTCTTATTTGCAGCTTCTCATTGATGCTAACCGTTCCACCTTACAAGACGCGATGCTGAAGTCCTATGTGTAGGATATTGCTCTAAAATATTGCACATAACAGTATAGTAAGGAAATGAAAATACACGCTTTGGCGAAAATGTGTAACGGACGTCATGTTACGTGAAGATGTGAAGAGTGTCAAAACAAAAGTACTTATATTTTACGTACCTATATAAAAGAAACTATATTTTACGCGTGGCATTGATGTATCATATCTTTAGACATTGGATCGATATATCGATCCATATCGATGTGTTCTTATACCCCTACTGGCCCACAGGCAGGGACACACACTGGATGCATGTCCAGTCCCTCATACACCTAAGGGCAATTTAGTGACTCCAATTCTCCTACTGTAATCTGCATATTATAAGACTGTGGGGGAAACTGGAGGTAATTTATGCTGATACAGGGAGAATATGTGAACAAACACAGAAAGGCTTGTGTTGGACTCGAAAAAGGAATCTTCTTGATATAAAGCAACAATGCTACCCACCAAATTTTACACAAATTTATTTAACTATTATCACATATTGAATAAATGTTAAAATGTTAAAAACATGTTTCATTGATGTTACAGACTTCCAAAGATTGAGCAGCGAAGGCAATTTGTTCTATTATAATAGTAAAGAATTAGGGTGTGAAGAGGGCAGGAGGGGGAATGTTATAAAAAGTTATTTTAAGAACAGAGTTGTGTAACTAGTCAAATGCAGTGAATGCAATTCACTAAGTGACCACACGGTGGAATAGAGAATGTAAACCCCCACATCACGCTGTGTTGCATGTTCGCCCTCTAATAAAATAGATACCTGCTTATCATTGCAAACAATACTGTTTTTCATGGTATTGTTTGCAGGGAAGAGAGGCTATTTGATTATACTGCATAATAATTTGATGTTTCCACAATAGTTTCGTAGAATTCCATTCCCAGTGTATCTAGTTACCACGAAAACACACTGGCACTTGCTGCTGCTTCAGCCATTATATAGTAGAAATATCCAAATAACAGTATGTGTTAAACAAGCTGACAGAAGCCTATCCATTTCTTTGTGGGAAACATTTCAATGTAACTGTTGTTTGTAACAGATTGTAGTTGACATATATGTACACATAGCAGTGTTGATGTTGATGTCCGTTCGCTGAATGTGACCCACAATCTTCCCACAATTCTTTTACTCTCGCCATGCACATATGGGCCAGCAGGTACACTGGGGTGAGGTGCAAGTGAGGGAAGACAACTTTGAGTGCATAACAGGCCTGACTGCTCTGTTGAGATTTACTAGCATGCCATACATACCTCAGTGAACGCTGGTGAATCCTTACTCACAGCTGCTGTTTCAGACACAGCCCTCCAGGAATGCAAGCTAGTGTTAACAATAAAGAAAGTTGTTATACTGCAGTCTTTGTGTGCAGTCTTTACAGTTTTACATTAATCCTATTTTATGGCTCAGTAGATAAAGTGACTCTAATAATGTGTCTTCGTTTTGTGTAAATATATAAACAGTAAAACGTTTGGACACTGTACTAAAGTCGGCTTAAGGCTTAAATACCTGAAAATAGTCTGTAGACACCAAAAACATTATATGCTAACCATGTTATGTTTGTATGCATATTAGTACAGTCAAAACAATTAATTCACTGCTGTGTTATTGAACTGCAATCCTTATCTTTTGCCTCTCCATCGCCATCTCTGTTCGAAACATAAAATTGCAAGTGGTTGGAGAGTATGGGATACATTTGCCACCTAAAGTATTGTGGTCACCAATCAAAAAACATTAAAGCACAAATTAAAAAAGCATGAATGTAAACTTTAAATTTATTTTTAATTATTTCGCACAAAACTGAGACAATAGTGCAAAGTTTTCTGAATCACACACAAAATCACTGAGCTTCATGTACATCAGGGCGGCCGTTAGTGCCATCATTGGTCCACTAATTCCAGATTGACTAACCAATCAATCGACGAGGGGATTTGACATCACTACAATGTGACCAAGATGGCTGCTGATGCTCACTCATACAAATAAATTATTTTGGATTGACTTAAAAATAAACCTGACACAAAATGTAGGCTAACAAAAGCCTTGTCATTTCACTTTGTAAATCTCAGAACATTTTGAAAAACAAAATTATATTATTAATCTTATTTTGGCAAATTTTTACATTCACAAGACTCAATAAAAACTCAATAAAAGCCCTTTTATATTATTGTTATAATATAATTTTATACAAAACTAAATGTAAACCTTTTCAAACATTGAAACACAAAGCTAGAAATAATAGCTTTTCAAATGAACATATACATATTTATAAATATATACAGCTCTGGAAAAAGACCATTGCAATTATCCGGGATTTGCCAGTTGAGCTGACAGTTATCCATCTTCCTGTGTCAGCATCAGTAGCCTTAAATTGTATTGGGGTGACATCAACTTCACTCCATAGCTGTCACTATAGAACCGGTGGAACAATGGTAGTGCCAAAGGCTGTCCTAATTTACATGAAACCCGAACTACAACACGCAGAACGTGGAAACGAGTGACGAAAAGGATAGAAAAGTACGGTGCCCGGAAAGGACATTCTCGGTTCACTTATTTTGTCGTGGCCACAACATATTAATGCGTGGGAACGTCATAGTATGTTGAGGCCATAATATAATATTATCCCACGAGTTAATATGTCGTGGCCTCAACATGCTATGACGTTCCCACAAATTAATATGTTGTGGCCACGACAAAATAAGTGAACCGAGAATTTCCCTTCCCGGGCACCGTAGTATGTACTTGCTCAATAAATGTTTTTTGTTTTGCAACCAAAAAAGTTAGGGTTTGACACATGTATTCAGCGGTGTTGTGACGCTCCTCCCAGGCCGTTTCTGTTGTGAATGATTCACAGCGTGACACCGCCCCACGCCCAGCACACAGAGCTCGGGGAGGGCTGAGGGTGACCTGAACTCGGCCAGCACTCACTCGTTATCCGTAAATAAGCACGGCACGTCAGGGCAGGAAGACTTTCAGACAGATCAGCCGTGTTTTCTGGAATATAATATTTGACTTTATTGATCGCGCAACACTCTGGATTATTTTGGTCGGTTAACTGACGTTAGTTTATCTGAGCCGCGCGTGAACAGGTAAGTCGATTCACCTTCACCACTGCGCGTGAACCGAAACGGTGAGGATGACGATGGTGACGATCATGATGGTGATGATGATTATGGCGTTTATGATCGTAATAATGATAATGACGACGGCGTTTAGTGATGATGTTGTTAGCCAGCTAACTAGCTAACTGACTGACTTTGACTTCATTAGCATCCGGCTAGTCAGCCGCTATCGAGCCGGGAACGTGATGAAGATGGGTTTAAGTCTACTTTGTGGGCGGTAAACGCTCAGGGTTTGCGTGTTGTTTCGAGGGTATGTTTTCATTGAACCGGTTAACGGGTTGGGGTTGTTTGCCGAAGAGTTGCTAGCTGAGCTAGCCGGTTAGCAGCTCACCTATCTCAAATTCTCAGAACTAAAACACCGAACACACACTGACGCTAAACAGTGTTCTCTGTCCCCTTACTGTCAGAAACAGCGTTACGTTAGGAGTTAAGCATTAAACACAGTCAAGGCTGGTGACGCGTGTTAAACCAAGGCCATACGTGTAGGTTAAACAGGTAAAAAAAAAACTTACAAAAACTCTTGATATTTATTCCACTGAACAACCTGGCTGACCTACTAAAGACAATCGGTAGTGCTCATGTTAAAGCTAATGCTGGAGATTCGTGGAGACACAAGGTCCCAGATCACATACCTTATGTCTCTAATTTGATGTTGAAGGTTGGTAATATCTCAGATGCAGGCGAGTTGTCTTTACAGAGTTTTCAGGATCCAGCTGATCCTAAACAACACATGTTTAAAGCTGTCACGCATTAACATGGTGATTTGTTGTAAGAGTGATATTTTAAAAATATGGCTGGTGTTGATTATGTTTTAGATGTATCACATACGAGTCTGTCACTATGTGATCTGCTCAGAGTCTTGACTCTGCTCAGAGTCTTGACTCTGCTCAGAGTTCTCATGTAGATCATATGAAGCTTTGGTGGCACATGGATTTTATGCTGCGTAAACAATGTGTAGATATCTACATAAGAACCAGTCTGTGGACTGCCAGGAATGTTGACTTTCTATTAAGCTCAAACGGCTTTTGCTGTAGTCTGCATATTCACCTGGATTGGTATGAGGGCTTGGCTTTTCTCAGAAGCGTGATGGCATTCGGAAACAGGTACGTCCAGTCGCTGAGTCAAATTAAGAGGCTCCTATTATCTGTTTGCTCAGCTAGGTTCTGTTCCAGCTGTACTAGGCTGCCTAACAGTTAATCATTATGCATCCAGAACTGTACCCTGACCAGTACGGTTGGTTTTGTTGTGATTAATATTGAGGTTGTGTTTGATTTATGACTTATTTTAGTAGAGATCCATACATATCTCTGGTACTCCGTTATAAAAACATAATTTTATGTTGTCTTTTGAAGTGCACAAGGAAATATTACTCTCTAATTTCTGTATGGATTGTGAGGTCTTCCCTCTGCTCCTGTAATTTATTCCATGTCAACTTTGTTTTATGTCAGTGTTGTAGGGAGAGGTCACAGTACACGTTGAATGGTTGTGAGTTGTGCCTTATCTGGGGTCTGTGAATCTTTCTCAGAAACATCTCGCTTCTTCAAAGAATTGATGTTCTAACAATAATGTAACTTGCTATTTTGCTTTATAAACAAACAAACAAACATGCTTAAGTTGTTTTTGTATTTTATTTTTATGTCTTCATATTTTATGATGTTTAACTTCCAAAGCATTGAATTAAGTTTAAAATGACCTGCTGGTTTTGATGTAATGATTAGGTGTTATTTAAAAATAACAAATAATGATGACGTAAGTAATGATATTTTGAAATCATCTTCTCAGATGGGCATGGGAAATAAAGTGTACTTTTAGTCAAACTAAATGTTAACAGAAGTGGCTGCTTCTAGTGTAGACAGCATCACTGTTTGTTATGAAAGTCACCTAATTTTGCATTAGTTTGTTTTTAAGAGGTAGTTATCTTCTCTATGATCAATGACAAGGTGGGAGTGTCCGAACTTTTGGTGTTATAAGCTGCATTCTGTGGTGCATGTAAACATGGTCCTTGTCAAGGTTTTCTCCTGTGGGTTTAAATATGCTGCTTGTGTTGCCTCCTGGTTACCTGGACCCTTCTCTTAATGTCTGTGAAGGTCTGGTAAAGAGAACCCATGATGTGGCTTGACACTATTAGGATCTAAATACTAATCATTAATCATTAAATACACATCTAAATACTAATCATTAAAGCTGTAACTGTAATTTTGCTTGTTACCTAGCTGTTACGTACTTGCTCAGTAACTACATTTACATTTATTCATTTAGCAGATGCTTTTATCTACAGCGACTTACAAAGGATGAGAGCATTAACCATATGTAGACAGGTCTACAAAGCTACATTTACAAGTTGTAAATCATATTCTGCTGCTAGAGACAGGGTGAAGAGAAGAAGGGTTTTTTTATGTAGGAAAAAATATCAGAGCATTAGGGATTAGTCAGGTGTCTGCACAACAGGTGTGTTTTGAGTTGTTTTTTGAAGGTTGTGATAGTCTCAGTATAATGGGTGGAGGCTGGGAGTTCCTGAAAGGCCAGCCAGAAGGGCATTGAAGTAGCCCAGCCTTGATATTACGAGTGCTTGGAATAGGCATTGCATGCTCGGACAGGATAGGTCTGATTTTCCTGATGTTGTAGAGCACGTACCTGTATGACTGAGAGATTGTTGCAATGTGGGAAGTCAATTTCAGCTGATCATCAAACACTACCTGAGGTTTCTAACAGTCCGAGTAAGTGTAAGAGTGGATGATCCAAGTTAAACTGTGAAGTTGTATTGTAATGATGGGTTGGCCGGGATTATCAAAGTTCTGTCTTGCTGGGATTGACCTGAAGGTGCCATTTCTTCATCCAGCGGAGAAGATCCGAGCAGAGATGGTGGGGTCAACTGGCTGAAATAAAGAGTAAAGCTGTGTATCACATGTGTATCACATGAGAAGCCATGTGCTTTAATGACTGCCCCCAGAGAAGCTGTTTCTGTTTACTATTTTTAACAGATTGCAGCTTTACATCTCAAGCATAATTAATGTTAATGGAATTATGCAGACAAACAGCAATGAGAGCTTGGATCTCAATTCACAGTAAACACAATGACCACACTGGTGTTTGTGACAGCACTTGACTTAAATACTGTGTTAAGACCTGCCAGACAGACTCGCCCATACGCCTGTGTTGTAAAAGGAAAAATTAGCCAATCACACACTGTTAAGAAATGAACATTGTGACATTGCTGAGAAGCTCCTCTATGTTGTTGTGGTGCATGTAACCCACTAATGAATCTAATGTGAGGTCTACAGTGAGGTCCCACTAATGAATCTAATGTGAGGTCTACAGTGAGGTCCCACTAATGAATCTAATGTGAGGTCTACAGTGAGGTCCCACTAATGAATCTAATGTATATTCATTCTCCCGTGACAGGCCACCACACCAAAAATCATTTCCGCCATGGCTGCAGCTTCTCAGTGATGTCATAGTGATGCCACTCACATCATTTGCAATTGGATAATTTATAACGAATGTGACAGTCACAATCACACACTAGAAAATATTAAAAGATGAATGTAATATAATACAGCGAATTGAAGTGTAATATAATATCTTATTATATCTTTATCACCAAACTGTTGTCATTTTAACCCCTTCTGCTCTGCACACACTGCTTCTCTCCCACCAAAGACACACCACATAATGATCATCAACATGAAGAGCTGAAAAAATTGTGTTTATTTTGACACCAGTAGTGTAGACACAGTGAGCAGAAATGGATACTTTTGCTGTAACACTGCAGAAAACGAAATTCAGCAAAACAATTTTTATCCATCAGTCAGTTTACTGTTTGCTATATATGACTTACACCGTTATCTACTGTACACCATGCAGCTTGTGACAGGTTATAAATCATAACGTTTTAATCTACATTTAGCAATATTATTAAGCAGGTCATAAAAAAAATTCATTACAAACCTGCATGACCTTTTTTCCCATGAAACACAAAATTGCTTGTGTCTGAATCTCCTAAAGTAATACAGTTGCTTTGTGTAAGGAACAGATCAGAATATGACAAAATGAGGGAAAATGGCTTCTGGGTCTGGAATCTTGGTCTTTTCTAACACAAAACTATCACATGCCTTGAGGAAATTTAGAAAATGGCACAACAGATGGAAAAAGTAGAAAACGTCTTACGGACAACTTTAAAGGTTCCTCTTTTGTCCTGTTTAGACCTTGGGAGACGCTGGTCTGTATGGTTCTGTTGTGTGGAAAAAGAGCAGGGCGAATGTTCTAACAACTTTTGTGCTTCACAGAAGAAAAACAGTCATAAAGGTTTAAAAAATACATTTAAGGTCCTCCTTTAAATGTGTTCTAGTCCAATGCAAAAGTGATCACTGGTTATCAGAATAACACAAACAGTAAGCAGTGTTGATGCAGATCCTTGCACACATAAGAAGCTGTAGATTAGTGTTGGTGAGTTAGTGTGAGGTTTCATGCTCAAGTCTTGAGATAATCTGGAACCTTTAACACAGTGCAATACTGTGTCTCCTCAATAACCTGCACATGTAACTTCCTGTGGCAAGGTTCTGCTTAAACTACTGTAAAATACTAGTCACAGCCACTAGTCACTGGCTCTGTTTTCCCGGTAACGGCTGCAGTGGCTGGGTATGTGTGCACTTATGGTGAGAAATGAGGGTCCCTTCTTCAGTCGAACAGCGCCACCCTTGCTTTCCGAACACTAGCTAGCGTGCTATGGCTTGGCTCTGTGTCAGCAGTTGGCTTGATTGCAGCTGAGTCAAGAGAACTCCCTGGAGGCACCTCGCTGTCATGAAATCTGTTTTATCTGCTTCATCACGGTTTGCATGGAATTCAAATGCCGCATGTTGCTGAACAACCCAGATCAACTCATGCTGTTGTGTAACACAAGTCTTGCCATGCAGTGCTGCGTTTGCTACTACACTGTTGATGTGTTGCTTTTGTAACTAAGGTGACGCTGGACGTTTCCTGTGGTTTGCGTGGTAAGTGTTGCTGTTTTCAAAGGTTGTAACATACATTTTAAGCCGAGGTTTTGTTCGATTTTGATGCCTTTAGTCATTTTTGTTCAGTGTTTTTTCATGTTTTTTTCCCAAGGCTGACATAAATATGCAGCCCAAGCCTTAACCTGCTTTGTCAGCTGAAAATGATTCAAATACAAGCACATATTGTGCTCTCCAAAAGCACCCTCCCTCAGATAAGATGAGAGTAATGTGAGAAAAATGTGCATTCCTTTCCTGAGGAGGAGGGGTCGGCCGTCTGGAGCGGAGACGTTTCCTCCGGCTTGCGTCAGTGGACTGCTGTCCTCATCTATTCAGGCTTTTATCAGAGATTTGGGCCTATGAGATGCATCACATCAGACTGTCTTTGTCGCCCTGAATCTCTGACTCATTCCCCTTCTAGTGGTACTGGTGAGAAATTCTCAAAAATGTCCTCTTTATCCACTGACTTGAAAACTTTAACTTACATTACCATGTAAACTACCTGCAAACAAACATAGTGCACATTGGTCTTCAAGTATTTCTCCTAGTTGTGAGTGATGGTGTCACAATACCAAAATTATGACTTCGGTACAGTACCCAGGTAAAATATTTTGATACTGATGCTGAATCAATACAATGACCAAGTGATTTATCAATGGGTGATTGAACACATTAGTAAATATTGATGTTAACATTAACTTCTAACTGTTAACATTAGATTTAAATGCTGTGGAAATATTGTTTATTGTTAGTTAAGTAATGTTAAAAATGGAACCTTGTTTTAAAGTGTTTCCAACTACACTATATTTTCACAGCTGGCAAGCTACACATTTGACTTAGAAAGGCATGAGCATTATGTAGGTAATACTACATCAATATAGACAATTATCTAACATTACAATTTTTCCTCTTCACGGTCTCTGAACACGGGGCATTCTGAAATGCTTAACATGCCTTTTAGCGCTTTGCATACATATTCTGTGTTCTTCTGCTTTTCTATACATAATACAGAATTTATTAATTGTGTCATGAATCGTAAGCCACAAGCTTTTAGGACACAAGTTCACCTGCAGTGTCCGGGTCCTGAAGTGAGAAGTGAGCTCCGGGTCCTGCTCACAATGAAGCACACTGGCCTTTGAGAAGGTGTGCTGATGCGTGGATGTGTAAAACATGCAGTGTACCTGACAAAGAACCTGCAAAAAAAACTCTGTACCTGCATTTATTACTGTAATTACGGTAATATCACAATGATGATGATGAAGCACAGTTAAGATTAGCACACTTGAGATTAGCACCATAATGTTGAGTGTAAATTTGTGGATTGAAAACATAAACTGTGAAAGCGTGAACAAAAACTCATTCATAAACAATGATTTGCGAAAAATGAAGATTAGAAAACAGTTTTTAAAAATATGGTTTGTTTGAAAACCGTGCTACATATTTGACATTGAGTTTGTTTTTATTTTCAAAGCGTTTGTCTTCTTTCACATTGTTTATTTTTGTTTGTTTCTTCAAAGTTTATGTTAATTTTTATTGGCACAAAATAAATCCCATAGATTACTGCTAGGGGTGTAACAATACATCAATATGGATTATTGTATTGATCAAATGTCTAATTATGATGCATCGATGCCACACATAAAATATCTATAATTTTATATAGTACCTATACTTTTAATAGGTAAGTAAAATATAGGTACTTTAATTTTGACACTCCCCACATCTTCACGTAACGTGATTTCCTCACTATACTGTCTGCCTGTGCATCAGATTGCAATGCAACAAAGCGGTGACAACAGTAAAATGACACAGATTTTGTGTCTGCTGTTGGACACAAATCGTGGGTATGGAAATATTTGGAAAAATAGATAAGACAGAAAACCCATGTAATTTATAAACGTTGCCAGTGCCAGCTAAAATACTCTGGAAATAAAAACTTGTCAGTGCATTTAAAAAAAAAAACATGGAATTGAAGAAAGCACTTTGGCTGACAACATACAGTCACTGTCACCTCAAATCATGTGCCCATTATTTCTTTTTCTTTATTTAAAAATGAAACTAAGTTGTTTTCTTTTTTGGTTGTAAATGTCCCAATTGGGATACTGGATGTGCAATTTTAATTGAACATTCATGTTATGTATTTTTGTTGCATTTGTGAGTTTTGTGAGAATAGAAATGTAACTGGCTGTGTAAACTACGCACATAATATTTAAATAATGAAAAATCGATCAATTTACCTCCAAATGAATCTAATCGTATCATTGAATTTATTGAGGTATCGGCAAATAACGTATTGGTGGATGAGACAATCTATATTATGTTGTATTGTGAGATGATGTCTGATTTACACCTCTAATGACTACATAGATTATAGTATGTGCAATTCAGTTTTGTTTTGTATCATTCTAGCTGTTGTTGTTTCAAAATCTTGGGGCATATAGAGAAATTGATAGAAGTGCTCTCTTCATTCATCTGGAATGATGCCCTTGCTGTGCTATACCAGCTTTCCCCTGCCCTCAGTAGGTGATTAGTGTGGGTTTGCAACCTTGCTTGGAGTCCAGGCTGCTCCTGAGATGCAACTGAGAGTGATTGGCGCTTCATTCAGCAGCTGTGGTTCTGCTCCTGCTTTGATGGAGCTGCTGTTTACGAGAACGTATCCCTGTGAAGTCTGTGCCAGTGAGTGATTTTCCATTATTTGGTTTTCTTTTGCTGCTTTGGATGCACTCGCCCATTGAACTTCTATCACATTACAGTAACTATTCTCTTGGATGGCAGACAATATGTTCTTTTGGTTGAGGGTGTGAGCCTACAGAGAGAAATATGGATGGATCGGTTGTGTCGCATGTCACTAATCTAGAGAGAAAAAGGCCTTGCTGGGCCTCCTGGAGAGGTTGGACTGGTTGGGCAGGTTGTGATGAAATTCCCTGCACAGGATTGAGGTAGAGAGCTGTGAGTCGTGGTCTCCTGTTACTTGTTCCCTCTGTCTTCTCGTTCACAGAGGAAGAAGTTACTACACTTCACAGCTCCTCTGGTCTGAATTGATTAATTTTGATCTATATTACCGGAACCTGTGGAGAACTGAATAGATTTTTTTTTTTTTTTTTAATTATTATTTATTATTGTTTTACCTGAAGCATGACTTTCTGAGTCTGTACCTATTCAGTGAATCTTTCAGTCATGTTTCACCCCAATACCAACAGGATTTTTTTTATACATTCTGATATATAACTTCTTTGGGTTTTTGGGTGAAACATGAGCTGGACACAGTCTGTGTGAAATCCACGGTGTGTAAACAGTAAAACTGTGCTTTTCAATCTGGTGAATGGTCTATTGTCATATGAAAAGATTAGGTTCAGGCCTGCTGGTTTCAGGGAGGATGTGTGTGTGTGTGTGTGTGATTTTACACACAGGTTTCAGATGTGTTTGTTGCTGAACTGTCAGGCTGAATAAAACATGAGCAGAGTCATCAGGGGAGCTCCAGTTTCAGCTGAACATCCAGCAGGCCTCCATGAGCTCCACAGTTTACCCTGACAAGACCTGCTTGAATTAAAGATCATACCTTGAAGTGACTTCCAGTAAAGGGGCCACTTGCCTGGCTTTTTGAGATTTTTACAGCCCTATGACAGTGTATCATTCAGTATTCATTTTATATGCCATTAGAAGTCAATGAACAAGTATAAGCACAGAATTTCATGCAAGGATTTAGACAAGGAAATTAAAATATTTTTTATATGTGAAAACAGCATTATTGCATTGATGCTTCATACCCTGTTTCTTCATTCAATCTCAGTTGCGATCTGTTTGAGATTCTGTGAGAAGGGCTGTCAATATTGATTTATTTTGGTAATTGAGTAATCTGACCCATATTTTGTTATTTTGACAATTACTCAAGTAGTCTGAATTTTTTTAAAATTCACAATAAATATATTATAATTATATAAATATATACAAAATGTTAAGCTTTTAAAAAACATGAATGACACAACTTTAAAGGCTTCTTACACTGCATTCACACTTGTCAAGTCCAAACTATGTGTACCCGATTGGAGTGGATCAGATTTCAATCAGATATGCATTAAAACTTGGATTTGTACTGACAGTGTAAACAGCCTTAGTTTCTTACCCCCCCCAAATGTAAAACATGCAGCATAATGAGTCAGCATTGAGTCAGTATAAATGTGTGTGAGTGTTTGTGTGGGGCACAAGTGTGAGAGAGGTTCTGTAAATATTGTCTAGTCTGTTAGTCTACACCCAACACTGAATCTACGTAAAAGGTCATTTTCAGCATCAGATGGGTTTCACTGCATTATGTGTAATTTGTAAATGGTAGGAATACATTTGACTAAATGTATCATATGCCAGTGACCCTCAGACACAAGGGAGAGAGCATGTGTGTGAGCAGTGATTGTAAAAAGCTGATTTGCGAGCACTCTTATGTTCTTAAAGTCCATGTCAGCTTTTTAAAGCACCAGAATGAGGAAACTGGGTCTGTGTGCATAATTTAGCAACATCATTTTTCATTTGTCCCTGAAGTAATGAGGAGCAACCAAAGCTTCCTGTCAGTACATTTCATTTGAAATCCTGAGGCCAGCTGGGGAAATATCTCAATCTTGCCTTATTCCCAAATTCATCTTGTTAATGTGTGTTGTTTTCTGACAGTCAGCTAATAGTAATATTAATGACTATTTTATCAAGGCTAATAACTGATTTGATATATGCTTATATCTTAAAGTATTTACAATGAAGATCCTGTCTATAGTTAAAATAAGCTCTGATTCTTTATTCTTTCTATATCATTGATTCAAACCAATACTGGTGTTTTTAAAAACTTGCTTGACATCACTCTTGTCACCAGTATAGTTATATCATGCATTTTGTAGCTTTGTTTAGCGAATTGTTTCTTTATATGGTGCTTGATGTGAGTTACCTTCAACAGAATGAAATTTGTACAGTAGTGTGATTTATGCCACTTTGGAAGATACACTCTTCCAGGAAGTTGAAACACTGTACTAGACATCTGAACATCCATTATCAGAGAACCCTACAGACACTACTTTATGTCTGCCTGTTTATGCCTTTCTGTCTCTTCAGCTCTTTAAAACTGGACCCCAATCAGTTATGGACCATGCTGTCAAGTTTCTACTGCTCTGGTCATGTGTTCTAGTACTCTCTGTAAAAGTCTGTGATATATCGGGTGAGAACTTGCCTCTCCTGCCTGTTGAAAGATCTGATTTAGGAATGGTCTGCTGGAAACATTGTCATTTTAACAGTGCCAAATGTCTGCAAGCCCAGTAATATATAAACCAGAATTATGTACCAGAGCAAGATGCATTATTAATGCCTACTGTTGCAGTTTCACAACATTAAGTGTATTTGTTGCTGTACATGGAGCGTTTGCAGGGCTCGCAAAATTGCAAAATCCCTGGTAGCCCTTTGGGCAGACACTCTTCAGATTTTAATAGCCCGAAATTAATTTCAGTAGCCTAAATAAAAAAAGACATTATTTTTAATGTAGAATATTGTAAAGTAAACAAAACCTCAATCAAAAAAATTTTCAAAACATAAACAACAACAATCATATAAAATAATCAAATTACAACCATCAATATAAATATTTGGTTCTAACTGACCTGAAATTTCTATGAAGTTGTAAAAACAATATAGAACATAATTCAGTCTGTGTCAGATTTTGAATCTGAAATATCAAGTTGCAGATAAGAAAATGCCACTCGACGTTAAGGGCATAGAATCTCCTTCATCAGCTTTCTCCATCTGTGCATCGGTCTCTACTTCATAACTGAAATACCTGCATAAATCCATGCACATCTTATTTTTACACACGCACACACACAACTATCAGCAAATTTCTCCCCACTGCGCATGTGCTCTCTATCACGTTTAATCTTGCTGCAGGAGATTTCATTTGTCACGTGAGGAGAGTAATGACTGACAGGACGAGCGTCACAGTTCACGCAGTCGCGAATTGAAAGTGAAAGTTGAAAGTGAGCGTGCATTCAAACGCAATTTCAATACCTCACGTATTGATAGTGGATGCCCGAAAATTACATACAACATAATTACCCAACCAAATTTCCTCCTTATAAGAGTGGAAATACATTTTGGTAGGCCGACTTGATGACACAATAGCCCCGGGACGTCGGGGTAGCGATTTTGCAAACCCTGATTTGTACTCAGCAGGGGCAGGTTTTATAGTATCTCTGTTTGAAAGCGCGGTTAGACTTAAATTAGTTAGTTAGTTTGCATGAGTGCATGTGCTCACACAGCTGTCGTCATGTGTCTTTACTCCTCTGCTGTTGACAAAGGGTTCATGTGTAAACATGTTCTTTCTAAATTTGTTTCACATCACACAATGTAAACTGCAGAGTGCTTCAATTTTAACTGTTTATGTGACAAAATATGTAGTTATTGATAATTACACTCTTGTTGAGATTGTATGTTTAAGATGTCGGACACAAACTGCTGTCCTTACGTCAGGAGATGTGTGAGTCAACTTCCTGTTATTTCACAAGGAATCGTGTTTGTGTGAAGGGTTTTGTTCAGAGAAGGGATGCAGACCTGACCTTCACAGATAACACAAAACCAGGCCGGGCCATAAACATGCCTTTCTTTTATTTAGACAGACAAATGTGTGTCTTTGAGCTTTCTGATGTGGCCCCACAAATGGCTGTTTCTAACTGTGGTTTCACGTAGTTGTCTCTGTGCCCGCAAATGACACTTTTAGCCTGTCAGCCAAGGTGACTGTGAGATTAAAAGATTTACAAGCCAGTCAGATTTGTTACTGGCCATGTTTTTAATTGAACTGTTGAGAGGAGCTCAAACGATCACAAGGTGCCCTAAAAAGTGTATCAGTATTTATATAGGTTTCAGAATTGAATCTGGTTTCACAGAGATTTTCTATCATTATGCTTTGATCATGGATGGCTTGTGTAATAAGGGCTCAGAAGTGGTTTGCATAAAGATATTTTCTTAAAAAAAAGCAGTATTAGGAGAATTATTACTTGAGAATTATTTAATCCTTAAAATAAAGCAGACTCTGTACCAAAACCTAGAGAGCAGCCTCATTATTTGCTGTTTACATAGGCAGCTGCCTTCTAAGCTGTTTCTGTTACATTGGACTGATCTGTATTGATTCTTCTCAGAATAAAATAAAATTAAAGTAACTATTAAAGTGATAGATCATATAAACATGAAAGTTTTCTATGATTTGCTCACCCTAATGTCATTCCAAACCTGTATGACATTTTTTTCATTTGTGAAACGCAAAAGAAGATATTTTGAGAAATGTCTCAGTGGTTTTGCATACAATGGAAGTCAGTGAGTGCCACTATTGTTGGGTTACCAACATGCTTCAAAATATATTTTGTGTTTTTCCGAAGCAAAAAAGTAATACAGGTTTGGAATGATGAGAGTGAGTCAGTGATGGAAGAATTTTCATTTATGGAATAACTATCTCTTCAGCTTGTCTACCGTCTTGGTTGTAGGGCTGCACGATCATGGCAGAAATCCTATTTGTCAATTATTTCCCTTGATATTGTAATTGTAATTAATAATGTTGTGTATTTAATATACATTGAAGTGTTGTAAAGAGATGCTAATATCGGCTCATTGTTCTTCAAGTATGTGAGAGGCTGAGGGTGGACAGAAAACTGTGGATTAATCAAACTATTTAAACTACCTTAATAAAACAAACATCTTGAAGACGCTCCCTTAGTAATTAGCCGAAGAACACATTACAGACCTTTGTTATTATGAAAAGTGGCAAATTAGACTAAGTTTGGCTGCCACAGTCTAGGTAATGAATGGGAAACTCTGCTCTTAAGTAAAGCGCGCAAATTAAGAATCAATTTAGGAATTTCCCAAATTGATATTGTTCTGTGAAATTCTGTGTTCCATGAAGGTTGATTAAAATCAGAGAATCAATATTTTTTTACCCAGCCCCAAGAACCACTGTTCACTCACTCACTCACTCACTCACTCACTCACACACACACATTCATTAATTCTTTCAATCACTTTCAATCATTCATTACATCACTCATTCAGTCACTCATTTATTTGCTGAATGCTTTCTGGATGCCTTAACCTTTTTGGTGGGCTCTTCAGTTGCCCTTAGTAAACCAGTAAACCTTAAATGTCTGAATTTAAATTAAGGTTGCAAACCAGATGCAGAATTGCAATTTGAACTTAAAGAAGTCGAACAAGGTCATTTAACTGCAGTAATTTATTAATTTACTACAAGTATTATTCTACTTTCAATTAAAATTCATGCTGATTAGCTATTTATAGTTAAATAGTAACAATAACACCACATATAAAACATGAAAAAGCAGACTAATACTTCAGCATTTTAGAGTTCAACAGGGCTCATGTGTGAAAGTGACTGGTGCTAAGCCACTTCACATAACTCTGAAGCTGCTGCGTTCTGTTTCACTCACACACGCTCTTACATTGCCTTTGATTTTGCCCTTTTGTCACCAATCTCACTCTCCCACGTGCTCCACAGAAAGAGAGAGACAGAAACACACAGGCAGGAAGAGAGACAGATGGCAGAAATTCAATCAAACTCAACAGTGACGTCTGAAAAAAAAGATAAGGCTGATAAAGTGAAGATAAGGCTGAGAAGACCTGCTGAGGTTCTGGAGGATTCTCTCTCTGTTCTTCTTACTGTGTTTCTGACAGTAGATGAACTCATATGAACTAAAGCTGGCAACAACTTGGTCATTTCATCTCACACATTTTTATCGAGCAAGAAACACTCGCAGCCCTCAAATCTGAACTTTTGGGTCATGTGTCTGAGGTGAGCTCAAGGATTGACTGGTTAGCATGATCTTATTAAACCTTTCTGCTACAGTCTTATTTGTACTTTTGTTCTATAACTGTTTAAAAACTGTTGTGTCTGGCTGTCATCCTCTCTGTGTGTAATGACACATGGCAGACCATCTCAAAGGAAAATATACTTCTGTATAAGTGAACCAGTTAATCTCCTTTTTGTTCAACTCAACAAATGTTTGTTTAATTCTGAGTTGGTCCATTTCTTGGTCTGGCCTTTTCTAGCTTTGTAGAATGTATCTGGGTGTTTGATGGACTTGCTTTATAAGTAGTTAGTGTGTGTGTTTAATTAACTTTTAATTACACACACATGCTGGGCTTGGCACAGATCTTAAATGCTATTGTTTCCTTAGCTATATTATTAGGGCCCAAGCACGGAAGGCACATGGTTGGGGTAGGGGTGCTCGGTAACGCCCCCTGGAACAGGGCATCAAAAGATGGCACATGCACACACTTGTATGAAACTTGGTATGTTTAACAGTTTTTGTGCTGACGCACCTTAACTCAGCCCATCAGAAACCAGCCATTTTGAATTTTCTGAAAAGCGCATGCTGTGAACTTTTAAATACTCCTCCTAGAAATTTAATGCAATTGGCTCCATTTTTCATGCAATTGGTAAACATCATGCCAAGACGATTAAAAATTGCACAGGGACTTTTGATATCTCAGATGGTGTTGCCATGGCGAGGTGGTAAAGTTATGATAAAAAACGGGAAAATGTAAGTCTTTAGTATCTACAGCACACATTGAGCGATTTATATAAAACTTGGCAGATATGTTCATTGTGACGGGTTTATGACATTGATTTGACTATTGTAAGTTACAGTCATACTGCCAACAACTGGCAACAGGAAGTGCCAAACTTAAAACAAACTTTAAAATGATCAACTTAAATTTAGCCAATTTAGTCAGAATAATGTAGAGACTATGCTATCTTAAATAATGTTGTTTAAAAAACACATTCGGGTGTATTTGAGGTTAGGTGTGGGCAAACGCTTAGACAGGCAAAAGCTCTGTAGCGCCCCTCTTTTGCCCAACAGAAAGTATGCCATTTTGGATTGTATGTGGATTTTTTGTCAATTCCAGGCTCTGGATTTTTAAATACTTCTCTCAGGGGATTTATGGGAATACCACAATATTTGGCAAATATTATGCCAAGACATTGAAGATCTTAAATTGTGAAGGGATTTTTGATATCTTGAACGATGTTGCCAATGGTGAGGCAATAATTTAATGGCAATAAACGGGATAAAGGGAGTGGCTCATATCTATGTGTTCCTTCAAATTTCAGATGTATGTTTAGTCTTGTGGGAGTGATGACATATGGCTTTTATGAGTCACAGTTATAGCACCACCAACTAGCAAAAGAAAGTGTGGAAGTGTGTCACTTTAAGCAGAGTTTAAAAGAACCATCTTAAATTTACCCAAGTCGCTTCAAACTTGGTCAGATAAAAGAAGAGATATTGAAAATGCTAAACTGTAAACAAATTGTTGATATCAGAACAATGTTGCCATGGCTAGACAATCTAATTATGGCAGTAAATAGAGCAGGAAGTGTTTCATATCTTCTGCATGCATTAAATAATTTACATCAAACTTGGGAAATATATTTGGTATTGTAGGCTTATCACAATGATATGGCTATTGTGAGTCACAGATAAAGCCTCAGTTCTAGAAGTGGAGACCGATACACAGATGGAGAAAGCTGATGGAGATGATATGCCCTCAGCGTCGAGTGCCATTTTCTGATCTGTGACTTCAGTTGATATTTCAGATTCAGAATCTGACACAGACTGAATTATGTTCTACATTGTTTTTACAAGTTCAAAGAAACTTCAGTTCAGTTAGAACCAAATATTTGTATTAATGATTGTAATTTGATTATTTTATCCGATTGTTGTTACTTGTGTTATGAAAACGTTATGCTTGATGTTTTGTCTCCTTTACAATATTCTACATTAAAAATAATATCTTCTTTTATGTGGGCTACTTAAATTCATTTCGGGTTACCAAAATCTGAAGAGAGCCTGCCTGAAGGGCTACAAGGGATTTAGAAATTTTGCGAGCCCAGCTCTTTAATCTAGCCTACACATAGTCCAATGGATTTATTACTCAAATCCCTTAAGGGATTGTTAGGCTGTATTAATTGGGTAAACTGGAACCGGGGACACTTCCCATAAGAACAGATATTCTGGCTCCACACTAAGTTAGTTTATCTTTCATTTTCCCAAGGTCCTGTAGTCAGTTGGGTCCAGACTTTATCCAGACCAGAGGGTGGGGAGATGAAACAAATGAAAACAAAATCAGTAGGAAACAAATCAGTATGAATATGATGGACCTCCTATTATCTACTTACCTGCCTCTAGCCTAGTTTGATTCTATATTTTTGTTCCCTGCTTAGTCAAAACAGTGTGATGTTATAGCTACAATTAATAAAAATATGCTTCTGTTGTCATCTGTTTGTAACATTCCTCAGTTGTGACAATTCCACATATTGTCACAAAATTAGACCAGAATGTTTTAAATCAATATAACTATTATTTTATTGTTTCTGCTCTCTGTTTATATCCTAGAAAGTTACAAATTGTAGATTTAACGTCCCACAGGACAACTGGCCCTCCCAATTGAGTCTCGTTCCTCTTTTACCTTCTATACATCATTGGGGTTTTGGTTCCTGCCACTGTCGCCTTGTTTACTAGGAGACTGCAGACATTTACCTTAGCTTAGGTTTTGTAAATTGTTAATATGGCTTCTAGTGTAATGATCTATTTACAGTCCTAAAGACTATTTCTCTAAAGACTAGTTTTTTCATTATTTCTTTGTCTCTATGGTATTATTGCAAATACCTTATGCCCAAGTCCCATAAAATATTTTCTTCTTTCTGTGTGCCATCTCCATGTAAGCTGTAACAGTATCTTGCTTTATATGATACCTGTCATCTATCATGTTAATTGACTAAATGTCACAGTCTCAGAAGTACATACTGTTTTAGTAGGCAGTCAGAATACATTACTCTCTCATACACTGTGTGCACAATTATTAGGCAAGTGAGTATTTTGACCATATTATCATTTTATCCATAATTTCCAACTCCAAGCTGTATAAACTTGAATTCTTATTGGATTTAATGCATATCAGGTGATGTGTATTTGTGTAACGAGGGAGGGTGTGACCTAAGGAGATCAACACCCTATATCAAGGTGTGCATAATTATTAGGTAGATTCTTCTCCTCAGGAAAAATGGGCCAAAGATTTAACTGACTCTCAAAGTTACATTTCTTTTAACTGACTCTACCAAGTCAAAAATTGTAAAAAGTCTTTCACAGGGATGCAGCACTCTTGAAATATCTAAGATATTGGGGCGTGAYCACAGAACCATCAAACGTTTTGTAGCAAATAGTCAACAGGATCGCAAGAAACGTGTCGAGAAGAAAAGACGCAAATTAACGGCCCCACATTTCAACTATCTATCTGAAGACAGATTTTTCAAAAGTTTTGTGGACTAATGAGATGAGAGTGACTCTTGACGGACCAGATGGATGGGCCCGTGGTTGGATCAGTAACGGACACAGAGTTCCGCTTCGACTCAGACGCCAGCAAGGTGGAGGTGGGGTACTGGTATGGGCAGGTATTATTAAAGATGAGCTAGTTGGACCTTTTCGGGTTGAAA
>JAZGTI010007595.1:0-21422 GCA_036877585.1 Botia kubotai
ATCTAAAAACATATAAACAACAATGGATCAAGATGAATCAATATTAAAATTTGTTTATCAATAATGGTCTGTAATTGCAGGCTTGGCTTGGCTTGGCTTCCCCTAAACTGCTGCTTGCTGTGTGGGCTGATAAAATGAGGCGCAACACTCTGGGCATGTGTTGAACACAGCTGATCAAATAAAAAAGGCAACATAAATGCCAGTGAGCATGACCTGACTATATTTCAGCGTGTATATGGATGTGTGTGTATGTTTGTGTGACGTGTGTATGTGTGTGGGAAACACCAGGCTGGCCAACAGCTCTGCTGTCAGGGGAACAGAGCAGGACAAACACAGATAAAACATCAGGCTGAGAAAACATGGGTTAGAATAAAGAATGAACAGGCTTAAAAACTGATGTGGACACTTTAAAGGGCATAAGCCGTAGATGTTTTCTATACAATCTAAAGTACAAAATCCAGTGATACTGACAATCAAAATGAGAAATAATGTTTGTTCATTATCTGTTTCTTCCAGAGGAGCAGATCTGACCTGCTGACTTCCACCAGCTTCAAATCTTAAACCTCATACAACGTACCTCACAATTACATATAAGTGCTTTCCTGAGTTACTAAATTAATGAAAATCACAACTCATTTTCACAACTCAATCAAACTGACCAACACCAAACATTACCAGAGTTTAGACTCGAACACACGGGGCAAATCTACTCGTTCTAAATCTAAAATTAAAGGTTCGACCTGATTGTTACAAATGTACCGCCTGCTATAGCCTTAAACAAAAATAAACATTCTGTTTATTTATATTAAGACGTTTTACGTTACACAATGCTATAACTTTTTATGATTGCACTTAGTAACAGAGATATTTATGTTCTCATAACACATTGCCATTCCTACAGTGCTAGTAAATGTGGGCTGGGATATAGACATAGTGAGTCATTAGAACTGCTCCCCAAAACAGGACATCAGAGTCATGAACTGACAGACAGAAGCAGCTGTTGGAATAAGGACAGGGTGGATAGCAAACACCCTATTTAATTACATCAAAACATATCCTGTGTCAATAAGAGGCAATGTAAAGGCTAACAAATCAAATCCTAGCAGCATACCTGAGGACGTATGGACCTATTGCCTACAACAGTAAGTAAAAATTCTTCTGTTCAGCTTTACTGCTCATAAATGACAACAGTAAACCTACTGTACATGCATAAAAGACAGTGTGATGACGAATTATGAATATTTAATTATGAATAATTAGTGGGTGAGATATAGAAGATTTTTTTTTCCCAGAGTAGTCACTGTTTCGCCGACGTGTCGCCAAGGATACAGAGAAGAATGTGGTGTTGTTTTTACTGGCCAGAAAATAAATGGACAATAATGAGTATTGTTAAAGGTGAAAGAGACGTGTTGTGGAGTTTAAACCTATAATGAAACGTGCAATGGATGAATGCCTCGACAATAAACAAATAAAAATCTTGCCCCTCTCCGTGGTGCTGAAATGCTTCTGTTCACTGAACGAGCTCTCTAGCCAGTCCATTCCCACCAGTTGCGTGACAGATAGAAACAGTTCGCTTTATCATTTAAGTCTGTAGAACTTCTGATGGATGTTTAGAGGAAGAAGTGGGCACGATGTTACGACAAATCAGTTCTTAAACTGAGACTAGACCAAACACCTTAACGTATGGTAATACAAATACAAATACACTCTTGTTTAAAAGTATGACACACGACGCATCTTACACGTGCTCCCACGCAACAAAATGCCCACGAGCAGAAGCAATTGGCTGTATTTTCTCAAAACATCTGCAAAAAATATGTTTACAATGAGACAAAAATAGGAACATCCAGCCGTAACTAATTCACAGGCCTAATTCACAAACCACACCAGTGCACAATGTATGTCTCAGTGGTCTATATGCAAAGCAGGTGAAATTCTGTCAATTGATCTGTGACTTTCTGTAAATACGTACCGTATTTGCCTGCTGTCCCGAGCTGGTGGAATACGGTCATGAAAAACAAGGCTCTCCATACTCGTGGATGCATCATATTAATTATCCACGCGAGTGAAGTCAGCAAGCGTTGTTTTTTCTCCCTCTGTCAGTGATCTAAATCCACATTTTGCCTGTTGTTGCCGCAGGCTTGTGCTAAACGCTGTAGCACATGTGATGGGCGCGTCAGGTAAGACAAATAAACTGTATGCTTTCGTTTTAGGCAATCATAAACATAAGGACACATTTACGAATGTACGGAATGTCTGGTGCGGAGCATGGATCGGGATTCACGCTCTACCTTCTCAGCGTGACGGAGACCCGCAGTGACGTCATAGTGGGACCAAGAGGTTTGAGAACGGTCTTGTATGGAGTGGGAGGGAAAAGGCGAGATGCCAACTAGCCACAGCCTATATACATTTAAGATGCTGGTTTATCTGAGGAATGAATGTAAGTGTGGGCAGGATGTGTGGATGACGTTGTGGTTGAACTTATAATTCAGATTATGTTTGGAGACTGCAGAAGCGAATCGTTTTACTGCTTATTGTTTTTCCGTCCAAAAAGAGACGCGCAAATAAAATGAGATAACGAGAAGGTAATACAAGGTAAATCAACTTTCGATAATAAATCTTATTTGTTATTCACATTTTTGTTGTAAATCAAGAGGGAAACCTGTTACAAAACACACATGCATTAAACCAAGAGAAAGATTGTATTAGCAAAGAGAGAGATACAGTGGATTACAGTGATAATGCGTTTGTGTTTAAATCTTCCTACCATGTTTAAGATATAACATGAAACATTATTGGTGTCAGATGCTAATGGCAATAATTTAGTATAACGATACAAGTTATGCACCCAGTTTAAAATAAATAAGACACTTTGTTGTATCTGAATGTAATTATTCTGTATTTCTAAACCCTAATAAACCTGAATCATCAAACGCCTGAATAACGACAAAGTATGTCCTTCTTTTACCGGTGCTGAGTTGATCGAACAGCCCTGTAGTGCCACCAACTGTCTAGATACTGTCAGTGCAGTGTTATTCTATACACCTATAGGTGTATGAAAATGCCCTACTCCATGTCCTGTTAAAACACACACATACAGGGCAACAAATTTAAAAGAATGGCGTTTTGCCTCACTTATTGATTTTTTATCTACCTGTTTTTCTAGGGAATAATTATGAATTATTTTAAACATGAAAATCTCAGTTCAATATATGTTTACATGTACACAACAGAGGGGTGCCATATATGTTACATTTTTGATACTGTCATAATTTCCTTTTCGTACTCCTCTTTCCTCCCCTTACCCCTCCTCTCCTCATGGCATTTTACCTTGTTGGAGTCTGTGTATGTCTGTTTGGTGGTTGCTGAGGCAGCCGTAGGGTGTTTTTGAAAGATGACCCACTGGGCACCTCCCACCACTTCCCATAAACCGCTGCTCATCCTGGGCTTCGCATGTCTTGGCATTTCCCTGGCATCTATACTACCATAAAACCCCTATGTTGGCATGTCAACTATACAGGCCATACTGATGCAGGATTTTAGAACAGGGACATGTTAATCAGATGTATATTAAGTCTCAATGTTCTGAAATTATTTAGTTGACATTTTGTCCTGGTTCAATTTCTCAGTCACACAACAATACTAGCGGTCTTTTATTTTGCCACTATGAACATTTTGTTTATAACACTGTCATCTTAAGTGGTTTAACAGATCAAAATAATTTCTATAAATCCATTTCATAATCCTACCCACATTAAGTAAAATAACGAGGGAGATTTTAAAACTTTGTTCTATTTATTGTCTCCTTGCCTGAATTTTAAATAAAGTAACTATTTTCACCTAAAAAAAGTGTTACGTGAGTTCTTAAGCTCAACTAGTAGAGCATAGCGCTAGCAACACCCAGGTCATGGGTTTCATTGACATGCTGATAAAATGTACAGCTTGATTGCATTGTAATGTGCTTTGGATAAATGCATCTACCAAGTGCATAAATGTAAAATAATGTAGTAAGTTGCCATATGCAGAGATATTGTGAAATTAATTTGAATGAATTTGGCAGCAGTAAGTGTAGCACTGCTAAATTACTGTTTGTGGTTACCTGGCAACGTAAACTCTGTGTGATCTGACCTTGCCAGACTTAATTGGTTAAAGTCTGTCCAAAAATTCCTTTGAAAATTTTTCTGAACCTGATCTCATAATGTGCCAAAAATAAGTTTTATTTTTACATTCATGACAAAGCATGTGTACTGGAACACTTTGGTCAAAAGCGTATATTTGGGTCTGTTAAAATTGACCTTGAATTATTACATTACTGTTTTGTCATTTGTCATCATCAAAACATCTTGTGACTAACTTCTACGTAACTGTCCCATAAATATCCTACTACACTCATCACATAAAACTCTTCAAAGTACCTTTCTATAGCAATAGCTCGTGACTTCTGAAATAAGGGGATGTTTTGTTTCTCTGCTTGTTTTGTTGTCAGAGGTTGCATTAGTCCAGTGTAAATGTATTTACAGTTTTAATCAATTTATTACTGAATATTAATGAATATTATTATAACTGAATTATACAAGTAAGCTACTCTTTGGTGTCACACATTCTCTGTTGCTACCTGACTGAACACAAAGCCATTTGACAAATGGTGTAAACCTATAAAAATATACAAGTATAGAAACAGCATTTTTACATTCATTCAGACATTTTTTGACACCAGGAACATAAATAACATATAATCTTGCAAATACATTCAGATGTGTAAAGATCTACACCTCTTTGTATTACAATTCACAGCTTTTAAAACAAATGAAAACTCTTGTTATTTATTCTGTAAACACAAGTTTTAGTAAAGTGTTCTGGTAAAGTCCCATCATGTCCAGAGGGCCTGAGGAAACCACCCTGGTGACAGGGTTCAGACTGGAAATCTAATAATAGCTGTCAGGGCAGCAGCTGTGGAGTAACACTGGGTACTTAGTCACTATGGCTGGCCTACAGGACCAGAACCATGAGGGTTAGTGTGAAGAGAACTCATATGGTGTCACGTGTATTCAATGACACTAATATAGTAACATCACTCTAATATCTCAGGTGTAATGGCAGATCAAATATATTAGAAGCATTCCTCAGAAGAGAAAAACTGGCTTTGAACCAGTAAAACACTCCAAGTTATTACACAGCTCTCTGTAATACTCGATTCTGTTTGGTAAATCATGGCATTTTATGGGCAAAAATATTGTTTTTAATAACAACTGAACTGTATATATATTTCGTTTACCCAAGTAGTTTGGTGTCTTTTGTAGCACTACAAAATTCATGTTTTTTGTAATGTACCAGTTAGCAGGATTGTCTTTGTGTTAGTGTCCTAATCACTCTGTCAGTGCTTATTTTGTGATAATGCCGGTCTGATTGTACATTATCCCTCACATAATGTCTTAGTACTATTAATGGCAATATGAGTTGGCTGTAAAGGTGTCACAAACTCTTATCACTTTAAGCTTCTACTGAAGTCTATGACAAACCCTCATAGCCCATCATTAAAGAGAGGTCAGAGTTCAAAGGAAAACATTACCACAGCACTGAATCACCTGTCTGGAGCTGGTGCTCTGTGTGTCAGCACCACATATGCAACAACCCACAGGCCCACACAGCCCCTGAGCTGGCAGCTCATTTTACACAGAATACCTCAGTTTGTGGTTACATATGTTCTATAACAATTAATTAATTTCTGTCACTACTATGAAAATTCTACAGCATGATTAAACCTTAACCAATACAGGTGAGATTTCAAAAATATGTAGTTTTGCACATCCCTACTAAGAAACAATGAAATAAAAAGTTGAGGTACACATTTAAAGAAAACTGCGTTCACCTTTGTTTACTATAAAAGGGACATATTAGCATAAAAAGGAAGCCCCCTGTTTTTTGAACAAGGGTAAGAATCAAATTTTGGCACTTCAAACTGGATTTTTTTTTATCATCCATCATAAATCTATAAATATACATGGCAACCTTTCACATTTAACATTTAAAATAAGTACAACAATGCACATACCATAATCAATGTATTATTCTTAGCATTATGGTACGAGAGCTTCTCCTGGTATGGAACATCTTATGCAGAAGACGTGACACCACGTTCTACATGAACATGCTCCATCAGCTCTTACTCCCTTTCATCTGCTCCACCCAGCTGCTGGAAACCAGACCTCATGACAGCTGAGAAACCAACAGAGAGGAGAGAGAGGAAGGGAAATGGGGGGCCAATGTGTGGGGTCATAACAGTGAAATAATGAATATGAAAAGTGGGTGGGACTATATGGGGTGGATATATATAGTCTAGCTCTGCCACTTGACGCTCATTCCACCACACAAAGTCACACAACATTTGCACATCATACAAACCTCAAAGACCCAGTCATGAGCAAGAGCTATTCAGCTTCTGCCGAGTCGGCTTCCTCCTACCGCCGTACCTTCGGGTCTGGACTGGGTTCTGGACTGGGCTCTGGTCTGAGCTCCTTTTTCTCCGGCCGTGGTTCTTCTGGCTCCTCACGTATGTCCTCCAGAAGTTATGAGATGACCAAGACCTCCTCTGCTCCCATTTTCTCCAGTCACCGTGCGTCAGGTGCCTCTATCGGTGGCGGTTCGATGCTTCGTTCCTATGCCGGTGAGAAGCTGGACTTCAATTTGGCCGACGCCATGAACCAGGACTTCCTCAACACACGCACTAATGAGAAGGCAGAGCTGCAACATCTCAACGACCGCTTCGCCAGCTACATCGAGAAGGTGCGCTTCCTGGAGCAGCAGAACCAAGCCTTGCTGGTGGAGATCGAACGCCTGAAGGGCCGTGAGCCCACGCGTATCGCTGAGATGTACGAGGTGGAGATGAGAGATCTGCGCAGACAGGTGGATTCATTGACCAATGAGAGATCTCGCGTTGAGATAGAGAGGGACAATCTGGCCGATGACCTCCAAAAACTAAAAATGAGGTAAGACATTACTTACAAAACTTTAGGGCTAAGCAGGAGTTAGCCTTTTGATTCATTCAGATATAGATTCATGTAGATTATATAGTTTTTATTTTATATTACCTGTAAAAACACAGTCTTTATGTTTATAATTGTGGAAGGTTAGGGTGGCAGGGCCTATTACTAGTCCAGGGTTTTAATATTCAGACAGTAAAAGAGCTGGAGGAAGTAAAAGTGGAGGAAGTAAAACTAGTGTTGTGGTCTCTCAGAGTACATAATACTTTATGGGGTGGAGTGACATTTATTACCTGAATGCGGCCTGGAATAAGTCACATATTGTAAAACTGGAACGAGTCGTGATAGAGTCTATTACTCTTGCACATGTCAATGAGTTGTAATGTCCCTAGAAAAGGACATTATTTACACACACTATTTCCTCAGTACTCAACTTAACCCACAAATATTATAAGACAGTATGACATTTGATCATCAAGAAGTGTTATGCAACAGAACAGTGACATCCAGATTTCTAAAACACATGCTGCAGACATACTGTCGCCTGATAATGAGGTCACAAAGGAATATGGAGACAAAAGGGGGTCAGGACAACCTCAAACAAACAATATGGATGCTTGTATGACTGAGTATATATGTTCCCCAAGCAGTGACCAACTCACAGCTGTGTTTGATGTAGGAAAAAGTAAAGAGTGTTTTTCTCATTTGCAAAAGGACCCAGAGTCATATTACACATTGCCCGGATTAGACTGCTAATATTAACCTCTTCAATATACCACCCAGCATTTCAGAGAATGCACATCTCCTAAAATAACCCTTATCTCACTCATAGCCTCTCACAGTGTGTGTGTGTATTGGGGACAAATTTGTACCCAAAAGTCAAAACCAGACAAATCTGAGCAAAACCTCCTTTTGTGGACATCCTCATTTATGAAAACAATATAAAATTATATTAAATAAGTTTTTTTCTGTTAGAGTTAGCGTGTGAGTTAGATTTAGGTTTTGTCATTTATAACTGGCTGTGTATAAAAACAATGAAATTCTATGGAATGTCCTCAATTAGGTAGATAAGTAAATGTCTGTATGTGTGTGTGTGTGTGTCTGTGTGTGTGTGTGTGTCTGGGTACACTGCACTCAAGGGACCCACTTACCCTGCCCCAAATTATCAACACTAATTCATGACAACCGTCCAATGCCTACTAAAAGCAATTGCTATATATAGACATCGCTTTGTTAACCTTGCATTGGGGCCTGTTATAATTATGGATTAAAAGTCCTATTAAAGTCATTTAGCTATGTCTAAAGAACATATAGCTGTAGTTATCATTTTAGCGTGTATGAAAACCAACTAAAATGGCTTTAAAGCTTCATTCTGGTTATCAAAGCTCTCAGATACTTTCTATATATAAACACTCACCCATAAAGCCACTAATGTTGGCATGGTACTATATGTGACATGACTCCTTTCATCTCTTTGATGAAAATGTCAGATACCAGCTGACTGCCAACAATTACACTTATGAAACCAGATACCTGTCACATTAACAAAATACCATTTTCAGAATGCTCAGCGATGTTTACATTAGGCCTATGCAACGTATGATTGAGGGTATGTACGTGAGGGTATGGATCTCTGTATGATCTAATATGATCTCTCAAGGAATGACAACATCACAAGGCTTCCTCAGCATACTTCATAGTACAGCCAGGTCTCGCTGGCCTTTAGAACAGACTCGTGTGTGGACATGTAGAAATTTCTGTATTACAAATGACAATATACTTAATTAAGAGGTATAAAAATCCAAATATTCCTTTATTCTACAGACTTCAGGAGGAAATCCACCAGAAAGAAGAAGCTGAGAACAACCTTTCTGCTTTCAGAGCTGTACGTTCCTTTCATGAGTCTTTCAAAAACCTTTATTTCATATATACATTTTATTATATATACATTTCCAAGGAAGTTGCATAGAGAAACACATATGTATTGATTGGCCTTCAAAACGCTACATTATGTATAAAAATATATACATAAAAATATAAAACAACTGAAGTGTTCCTGTGCTTTCTGTAGGATGTAGATGCTGCCACTCTGTCCAGGCTGGACCTGGAAAGACGTATTGAGAGTCTTCAGGAGGAGATCGCATTCCTCAAGAGGATCCACGAGGAGGTCTGTATATTCTTTAATATTTTGATCTGATACAAAAAGATTTGGCCATAATAATGTTCAGTCCTACTCTCTCCTACTCTCAACCCCTCCTAGAGTTCCACACCCCATTCCAAACACACAACACCCACACACACACACTGACCTTTAACTGAGAGGCCTCTGAAGTCAAGGTCTCTCTACTCTTTTATTTGACATGTAAGGATGAAATGGTCACATGTGCATGCTTGTGTGTCAGCTGCCCCTGACAGTGAGGGGGCAGTCTAAGGCTGTGGAACAGATGCATCCCTATAATTAAACAGAGCAGGGCAAGGGTGAGCAGAGGTAAAGATTAAAAAGCCTCAAAGTCCTACACTTACAGCAAGAAACATAGCTATCAGAGGAAAAAATATTTGGAGCTATGTGAGAAAGACTCATTCATTATTAACCACATGCTAGTTTAGCTTTAGTCTTGCATAGCCAGACCTTTGACTAAACAGCAAAAGGTTCACAGCTTGTATTGCTTATTTTAGCCAGGACAAATACAGAAAGGAAGAGACCAGGTTCAGTAAGGAAGTTATAAGAAGTTTTAAGAATGAATAATAGATTGACATGGAAAAATAATTTAAATATCAGTGCGACAGTCTCGACAAACCATTGCACAGAAAACACTGGAAAGATAGCAGAAAATATGTATAGATTGTCAAATTAAAGATTTATATAAAAACATTGGATTAGAATATCTAATTTGCCACTAACCCAACTCAACTCTATTCCTTGTAAACACAACTTTGATTCCAGAGAGAAGGTGCTTAGAAGGTGCTTTCTAATTTAGTGAGAAATATGTATCTGATGACCAACCGACCAAAATTCTTGCAAATTCCCTCTTAACTCTTGTTTCATAACCTAATCAAGCCTCATTATGTCAGTAAAATGTCTATAATAAGTGCTTTTATCGTTCACCTTGCCTTCAGGAAATCCGTGAGCTGCAAAACCAGATGCAGGAGAGTCAGGTGCAGATTCAAATGGACATGTCCAAACCAGACCTTACTGCTGCCCTGAGGGACATCCGCATGCAGTACGAGGCCATTTCTGCCAAGAACATCGCAGAAGCTGAGGAATGGTACAAGTCCAAGGTCTGTATTAAAGATTTTTAAACAGACACATATTTCATTCACCGTCTATGCCTGGTGACCACATGGGATATATTGTACATTAGTGAGCTAGACTGAAAGTAGCCAGGTGTCTGAGCTAAACTGTCTTCTTATTCCTTCAGGTGTCTGATCTGAACCTGGCAGTAAACAAGAATAATGATGCTCTGAGACAAGCCAAGCAGGAGACCATGGAGTTCCGTCACCAGATCCAGTCCTACACTTGTGAAATCGACTCTCTCAAGGGAACTGTAAGTCTTTGAAGATCCTGTGGGCTCTAAACCAAGTTATTATTTTCAGGTCAAAATAAATATTAGCTAAGCCTCAGCACACCTGATTCCAATGTTAATTAATTATGAAGCCTGTAATATGTTTTCGCAGGTGCTACATGAGTAAATTTAATTCAGTAAAGAGTCTCATGTAATAGTCTGTGAACCAGAGTCTCACTAGAGATACACAGTGGGGAAAACGTTAAATAAATGGTTACAGAAATGGTGGCTGAAATAATAATGTTTCAGACATTATGAGATGGTCGTTCATTTACCATTTTTACAGTTCATCTACAGCACGTATCTTTTTTCTTACTTTTTCATGCCCTTCTACCTGCAGAATGAGTCTCTGATGAGGCAGATGAGAGAGATGGAGGAGAGGATGGGTCACGAGGCTGGTGGTTTCCAGGACACAATTGCCCGTCTGGAGGGTGAGATCGCTAAGATGAAGGATGAGATGGCTCGCCACCTGCGCGAGTACCAGGACCTGCTGAACGTAAAGATGGCACTTGATGTGGAGATCGCCACCTACAGGAAGCTGCTGGAAGGAGAGGAGAGCAGGTAAAAAAATACGAGATTATTTTTGTTGTTGAGATGTAAACTCACATCCAAGCATAATTTCACATTATTATTTTACTGTTTTTATAGGATTTCTCTGCCCGTGCAGTCATTTTCTAGTTTGAGTTTCAGAGGTGAGTTTGTTGATATATCACACCACACAGTTAAGGTCTTTGACCAAAACTCCATCTCCTTCATCCACAAGAGGGGGCAAAAATATTGTGTTAAAATACTTGGCCCTGATCTCAGTCTGTTGTGCTTAGCGTAAACCACCTCAATTTAAGATTATATCAATAATGTAGCATTTATATATTTACTATGTGAGGGTGAGTTTAACGATGCTGAGATTGTGAATTGTGTTGCCATAGAGACCAGCCCAGCAGAGCATCACCAGCAGCAGCAGCAGCGCTCGTCTGAGGTTCATTCTAAGAAAACAGTTCTGATCAAGACCATTGAGACCCGTGATGGCGAGGTAACATGAATACACAAACAAACATTTGGTAACAGACATATTATTGATGCAATTATTGTGTTAACAGTATAATTAATAGCATTCACATGACTGTGTAACCCCATAAACACAAATACACACAAACATTCATATATACACATAGCTGATTCTTTGAATAGGGGAACTTTCCTGTCCTTAAGGAATTTTGTAACATAAACAACAATTGCGGTTCAGATTAGGTTAAATTATTATAGTTTTAAACATTTAGCTTTATTAATTCATTAATTTTAATGTATTAATACTATTGGGGCTGTTCTAAGACATTTCCTCTTCATAATATCTATATAAAATGTTTGTATTTGTACATTTTATGGTCAAAACCACCAATTTGTTTCATCTAGCATACTTGTGTTTGCAAATTCAGGTCTTATTTTTTTCATTCTTAAAGAAATGAAAAAATGTCATTACCATCATACAAAATATTACAGCTCCATACATTACCTGTGTGTTAGGGACATGCCATCAATGTTTTAAAACGGATAAAACATAGTTTGAGAGAGTTCATTATTAAGTAGGCAAAAGTGCTCTGATTAATTTCCCCATATACAGTATGTGTGTAAATATAATCATAAAATCATTTTCCATTTTACTCCAGACTAGGACCACTAATTAGGGCATGAGTGCTCTCAGTGCTCAGCGTGTAAGTTGAGCCGTGGCTCATTATTTCATCTGATTCTACAGTACTTTTCCTAAACACTTTCCCAAATCTGTTCTCTATTAACCAGCACTGAGGCACTGCAGACTCTCAGATCCTCTCATTTTCATTTGTATCACTGCTGCTATCTGTTTCCTGCATAGAGTTTGCTGCAGAATACTATTCCTCACTGCACAACACACACAGAGAACTTACACCAGCTCAGTGTTCATCTGCAGCTGGATAAAGGCTGTTTTAATGATAGAAAAGACAGTCCTGTCTCTGTTCCTCATTAGTAATTACCCTGTATCAACTATTCACTTTGTGTGGCACTTCCCTGTTATTACATTTATGTTCTGCTAGTTTTGCATAAATGTGTGTCTCACCTCTAACATGTCCTTTCTTTATTCCCTTCAGGTTGTCAGCGAATCCACACAACACCAGCAGGACATCGTGTAAAGCCCATTAAACAGATTAAACTTCACTAAATCTCTATATAACCCTAACGTACATTTTTACTGATGGCCTCAGGTTGTTTATGCACATACCCAGTATTGTCATGACCTATTACCACAGACACGTGGATGACACACAATGACAAAAAGCGAGTAAGCAAGAGAGGGAGAATGTGAAATCAATCACCTGTGATGACACATACTGTGTGGAGCCTCCTTAAAGTTATCTCAGAGAGTTTCTGTTTGTATGCAAGTATGTGTGCAAGTGTGGCTGGGTCATATTTGAAAAATTGTATTGCACAAAGACATTAATAAAGATTCACTGTATTTTCCTTCTACCTAAGCATGAAGACTTCTGTGTTTTGCGTTCAGATTAATCTCATTTCACTATAATAATTAGCAGCAGAAGACAACAGGGCTAGTTGTCACAGTTAACTCCTGGAAATATTAATCTTAAAGTTTATTTTTAGTCAATTTCCGACTGTACAGGCACAAACCTTAAAGGCTTATCCACAAAAATTAATTATTGTCAATTGAATATTTTCACGGTTATTGCCCAGGAAAAGGATACAGTTCATTAAACCCAGCGGGGCATGTTGTCACACTATTTGTGGTAGGTTGTCACAGTGGCAACCTTTGTCCTTAAAATTTATTGCCCATGTAAGGACTACTTGGCAAAAAAGTGTGATGTTCCTCAAGAAAACTTGCCAAATTCTTTGATTCACATACTCCACAAATGAAACCCACGACAAGCGACACACTGACAGGTTGAGTGGCTGATGCTGAGTAATCTCAGTAGAGCTCCACCTTCTGTCCTAATTCAGCATCCAGCTCTTTGTTCCTGAGGCAACAGCATATGTGCAGAATCACAGCAAACCCCCAGCTAACACTTACCTCATTTTATACAAACAGGCTATGAACACATCATCATAACCGCCATGAATGTCTTTTATTAGTTAACCCTGACCTTTATAAAGCCCTCAGGGCTGTGCTGTGTTTCAGGCCCACATCTGTGTGTCAGCACAAGCAGCCTGGGAAATAAACATGCAAAAACAAAAAGAAGTTGCTGAGCTGAGAGAAACAAAAACATTATTTTAACAAATGAATTTATTAAAAAGGAACATTCCACCCAACCAAGATTTCAAATATTCGAGACTTTGATTTGTGAACACTGACAAATCGTACTTTTATACAGAATTTAAATCCAATTTATTGCAATTAATCTATTTCAACTTTGTGCCAACTTATATCAATTAAAGTACCCCAAATAAGCATACACGGCACACACACGATTATTTCTCTTAAATAAAAACCTCTCTCTGGCTGTCAATGTTGTTTTTCATTAGATTAAAAGTGGGGCTCTCCCTCTAAATGAAGGGACCTATCAGACCTATTAATATCAGAGTACAAAAACAGGCTATAACTGGAAGCATATAATCATGCCAAAACCAGCTACAGATAGTGTCTTCTAATCAAGAGTCCAGACCAAGACAGAAAGCATGAATTCATACAGTGTTACCAGCTCAACCCTGCCAGAGAAACAGACAGCTTCTATAAGATGAGTGCAAGCACTGCCAAAAAGCAAGCAGATATTAAATCAGTAATACTTTACAGTGAGGTTTGCTAAAATTATTTAATGCATCAGGTATCGTGAACTAACAATGAACAATTTTGTATGTACCAATCTTGGTTATTGTTTATTTATAAATGTACTTTTGTTCACTTTTGAACAAATGTACTTCTATGTTAACATAAATTCTAATTGTGTTATTGTATAATTAGCCTACGCTGAGGTTCAGATTATCCAAAATATAATAAAATACATAAACCAATAAATAATAAAAGCTATAAAACTATTATTTGTTAACTACTGCATTACCTATAGCGTCTTATTGTCAAGCATTGCATTTAAATCTGCATTTAAATTCACTTGACTTTCAAATATACTTTTGTCAAGCAACTGCTTAGAAGATATAAACCAAAGAGAGAACAAATGCTTATTTTTGGAACTTGTTTGGAGTGTATTTTGAGAAGTCTTGGATCATATAAATGAAATCAAATAGCTGAAACCACATTTGTAGCTTTTTCCATCAATTTACAACTAAACGTAATGACATAACAGCGAGCCATTTAAATGCGACTTCTCATTTCCTTCTGTATAAATGAATCGCAGCCCAGCAGGGATGTGCACATTTATTTTGAAAATGAAAAATGATGCTGTGCATCACAGAGCTAGTTGAACAGGTTTTGTCTCCATTGCTGACGCATGCCCTGCAGTTACTAGCTCACACAACTGACTGTTTCATCCCAGGCCTCAAGGCATCTGTACCACTTTTAAAAAGACCAGCTTGTTCTCTTTTAAACAGCAGTGTGTTAGAAGATAAATGAACAAATACACACATGTATTCAAACTTTAGGAGCACAACATTTATGGTTGTCAGTTCTGTACAAATACATGCTCAAGACTAATAATAATAATGGTAAACATCAATGTAATTACATACAGAGCTCCACTTGAAGTTCTTATCTAATAAATTAGAAATAACTTATAATTACAAAGGACACATTTGTGAAGGAAACAATTCCTCAGCACACGGATGTAACCACTGATTAGAAAAAAATTAATCAATGCACTAGCAATAATACAGAATTGCATGTAAACGTATATACATTCAGACAATGTACAAAAATTTACAGAAGATCCAGCTAAACTTTTACTTTACAAGACAAGAGTAAACACAGAGGAATACAAGCCATTGAGCCCTTTCACTGCTGCAGAGTGAGATTAGACAAGACTCTTCATCGCTCTAACAGGCTTGTTAAACACAGAGGAGAAACTGAGTATGAAATCACTGCATCCAAATATAAAGATAAATCAGAAATTAAGACTCAAACCTGCAGATTTACAGTACCTGCAGACTCACACACCTTTAACACACACACAACAAAATTCTCTCATTGCACACACAACAAAACAATCTCCATTTCCTCTCTGCTTACCACACACAGAAATACACAATATCTATTTCTGTGGGAAGTCCAGCAAAAATCTCCTCCACTCTTCTTAGACATCGTTCTTCAGTCACTTTGAAAACTGTCTTACAGTAGACAAAGACTCTTGTAAGTCATCCATACAAAACCCTTTATTTCACAGTTACATCGTTCATGCTCCCTGGCTGCCGTGGCCCCTGAGATTTCACTGGGAGCCACCCAAACAGTCTCTAGACACTTATAATTAAGCTTTAAACGGATATAACTGAAATGGAGAGCAATGCATCTCTACATTACTAAAATGGCACTTCTCCTCCACATGCATTAGTTGACACAGATAAACACATGAGACGTTTGATTATTTGTGCAACAGTGGTTCCAGAAATTGGCTCAGACTGAACACAGATTGTTTTCTACACAGAATTGGTGTATGTCCTGATGCACGGCAGCTCAAGCCATTTAACCATTGTACCATTGGTACATCCCTGCCTGTGCTGTAAACATATTTTCATCAAAATATCTTTAACAGGTCATAGATGAACAGGAGGACAGTAGCTTGAATGTCTAAAGTAGGTGAATGAAGAGTCTATCTGGCAGAACTCATGCGTGCTTATGGCAGCTTAGTTGCTTAGAAGTCAAGGCCATATTTGGTCCCATGCTCATATTAAACATCATGTATCTTCTTTGAAATGGCTTCTTATAGGCAGAAGAGCCTCAGAGTGGCAGGCAAACACACCCATCTTTAGCAATATAAAATAAAGCTAAGTGCAGGAGAACAGAGCTCTACTAACCAGTGTTGTAGGTAAACGATCCATTTGCAACAACCTCTGTAGCATTATACATACACTTATCAAAGGAAAGCATGGGACCACAGCAAATCGATTCAGGGATGAGAGTCTCTTCAGCCATTCTGACGGCTAAAGTAAATGCATGCTATGAATTTTATCCGGCCATAACTTGCTTGGTTCTCGGATTGGTCATTGCAGCGATTCTTCAGTTCAGCAGGGGGCGTGGTCAAGCTCTTACTGCAGGGCCTGTGTGGGCTGTTAGGGGCACTTGGGAGCCATAGTCATAATCCAAATCTACAACGTGCGAGCCGCCAATCAGCCTGTCATGAGAATAGCCTCTTCTGTCCACACGTCTGTCACGGAAGTTCTGGATGTAACTCTTGAAAAGAGACAAAGTCTGGTTTTATTGTTTTGTAATATTTTGTAACAAAATGACCTTTTCTCATGTCAACTGAACTAAACTAAACTGAATTGGCCTAAACCGAACTGAGCTTAACCAAATTTAGTCAAACGGAATTGAGCAAAACTGAACTGAAATAAACAGAACTGAACTAAGTAAGGTGACTCAATCAATCAAACAGATGCAAAGAGACGAGCACGCGTGCAGACAATACGTACCGGAGAAAGCACGTCTCCATCGAAGCGGCGAACAGTGTTGGGTTTCCGGCGGTGGGTAGGCTCTGGGCACTGGATTTTGGGTGGGGGGTTGGGTGGCTGTGGGTTCGACTGAGGGGGGTGGTGGTACTTCTGTTGCTGTGGTGGTTGTTTCTGTGGCTTATTCTTCTTTTTCCTGCATTCTTGCCTTTCCTCCCTTTGACGAATTCGCATTAGCTGCACTCGTCTCTGCTGGTGACTGATAAAGACTATGAACAAGAGAAGGAAGGAATTAAAACAGCCAAGGCAGCATATTTACCAGCAGTCATTTACAACCCAAAACAGGCACATTGCAGTTAAAATGGGAGACATGTTCAACAAACACATTCTCATCACGGCCCTAGCATTTCCTATTTTCCCTAACCTACACAAGGCACTATGGTGTGTGTATTGGCTGAATCTGTCACATAATGATCTGAAGCCAAGCTGCTAGACAAACCGTTGAGTGTTTTGACACATTCTGTTCTGCCACACGGCTAAATCGACATTCTGTTCTGTGTCATTATGAAAAACAGACAGATTATTTCTGCCTATTCAGTCATTTTGTTGGGCCTCAACAGCTCTGTAGCCCATCTGTCAGGGAATTCATGTAACGATCTCTCCCTCACAAACCCTCCTCCCACTCTCGCTTCTATTCTTCTGCCCCCTTCCTTAACACAGCCCCCTCCCCCAGTCCAGCTTGTAGCCATGGAAACCACCCCCCCAGCACATTTAAGGCTGTCTGTTTTCCCTATGCACACTTTAATTCTGAATGTCTGTGTATTTAAATGTCTTGTTTTTAGCCTTACATTTGAAAAGGGAAAGCAGATACTACTAAAGAGATGTCTCGAGGACTTGTCTGGCAAAACCTTCCTTATGGGTATCGCGACATGAATACCCACAATTCAGTGTGATCTTACAGCTCATTCTCTGTGTGGCTTCTAACCTACTTGAAATTTCAAGCATACTTTCTTGCCTATCTGGACATGCCGTTGGTCACTCTTTATGAGACAGTGATGAAGCAATTTAAGAATCCCCATTCCCAGATTTCAGGTCAGGCCTTTAGTCTGAAAGTGAGCCTGTATGCGGGGAACAGCTGAGCCTGTCTGGTCCCTACAGGATCGCCACTACAGCACATAATTAACTAGGACACCCATAAATAGAAAAAAACTGCCATAAACTCCTGCTCATTACTCCAAAACACACTGGTTACCAAGGGGTAAATCTTAGAAGGACAACTTATTTAATGACTTTAGGAAGGGACATTCTCTTAAAGGGACAGGCCCCCCCAAAATTAAAATGCAGTCATTTACTCAACCTCATGTCATTCTAGCACACTCAAGCTGTTTTCATCAACAGAAGACAAACAAGAACATTTGAGATGTTTAGCTGTGTGTTTCCACTGTATAAAAATACATCAAAATTATTACTTTATTATAAAATATCAACTATCAAAATATCTTCTTTATTAACTTTTGAAAAACAAAGAAAGTTAGGTTCGGACTGGCATGAGGGGATTTTTGGATGAACTATGCCTTTAAGAGAATGTCCCTCCCTTCATTAAATAAGGCGATGATCCTATTACCCTGTGTTTTGTTCCAAAACTCAGCTTTGTCCCTCAGACCATACACAGCTCCCAACTCACCCTCTGTGTGTGAATATCCTTCAGCTGTGACCTTCCACTGGATCAGAACACCCAGCAGCGCCAGCACGGGCCAGACTCCCATGACCACCCACGTGAACCAACACACGGGACGAGGTGGATCCACCTTCACCCTCTCGTAGATGTATCGTGTCAAAGCGAACAGCTCCACAAAATAATCCACAGTCACAGTCACCACGGCCGATCCAAAGACAGCAGTGGAGAGGGTGGTGAAGCAGCGCTGCCACTGCAGCGTCAGCACGGCGAACAGCATGCCCGAACCCAGCAGCACACCCAGGGGAAGCCACACTGTCCTCGGGTGGTAAAACTCCTCCAGAACCACCAGAGATGCGAGGGCCACCAGTAAACCCAGGAGAAGTCCAACCATAAACAGCCCCACGCTGCGGACTAGCATGGTGACCAGGCCACACAGGGTGCCAATACCCAGTCCAATGCCCACGCTGGCCTCCACACTTAGCTGGGTATCCATGACTCTTTCTTTATAGCAGAGCATGAAGATGACGATGGAGCCAAACATTAGACCTGTGAGGAACATCACAGCCTTGAAGCAGCGGTACCCTGGGAAAGGGGAGGAGAGAGATGGAAAGGGTACAATAGGACAGGAGGTGGTTAAAAACAAGTCAAACATTCAAACATCACTCCACTTACCTCAGGGATATAAAATAAAAATCAGAGTTACACTGAGAAGGTTTGGCATTTATGCAACCCTGTTATCTGGTCTAAATACAGTTTAAAAGACAAAACGTATATAAAAAGAACACACCAGAATTTGGGAGTTGCAATTGGTCGTAAATTAAGCCATCACTTGGGGGCTAAACAATTTAGTACCATATGTTAATTTGTAGTTACCCATAAACACAAGAATACAATAAAAAATACATTTTTTGATCATTTTTATACAATAATGCTGGTAACAGGGTTGAATGGTTGAGCTTGTGTAAACATTTTCACAGAGGTTGCTAATTAAACTGATCCAATTTAGAATTGTCAATGTCTATGTTTAAACACAGACGGAAATAGCAGTTTTTAATGGTTTAACACAGTCAGACTGAAGCCTGAATAACATATAGCGAAGAGAAGGGATTTGCTGCTGTTTGTCACAGATGAGATGGCCTGGATCTTCTCTCTCTCCCTCTTTCTCTCTCTTAGCAAGTAATGGGCAGTGAAAGCAAATTTCACAGTTAAGTGAGAATGATAAAGCTTATCTAATAGAGAAGGACAGAGATTTGTCACCCTTGTCTGGTTGTCACATTTTGATGGTTATTATCTAAATTTAACCGAGCTATAAACAACTACAACTGAAACAACGTTTGTGATAATGAGGCAGTGACATACCAATGCATTTTGCCAGAATAGTGATGACATAATGTAGTCTAGCAATTTCTGAACAACTTCCAAAAATGTATTTGTATTTTTGAAAATTAAGTCGCACAGTTAAACCATAAGTCAATTAATTTGGTCAGTCCAAATCGGTTGCACCTTCCACAGATGATTTGCTTTAAACTGAATATTCTTTATCTGATCTACCCATCATGTTGTTCCATACACCTTTATTGTTCTCCTATCTTAACTTGCCCAACTTAACATCTACCAGGTAGTCACGTGGTGTGTGTTTTCCCCTTTGGTCATGTATTATCAGGCTAAGGCACCAAGGGAGACAGGGCTGCCATAGTCGGCCATATTGAAAAAACCTACCAAAGAAGCAGTAGATGATGCCAAAGAGGCAGCACATGGAGCAAACGACAGACGGGACCACCTCGTAACGCCGTTCAATCTCCTCATCACAGCCAAACAGACGCTCTGGACTCCCATCCTGAGCAGGCAGGGAGAGCTTAAAGGCCAGAACCTGGGCAGTGGAGGTCATGTTGACAGCTTGGGTTGGAGATTATTATGTGTTTTTATGGGAGATAAAGACTGAAGATGGGTGAGGTCATAACACAGGGTGTAGAGAATCCACAACAACTGACCTGTTGAAAGAGGTGAGAGAAGGAGTTTGGAGATTAATTTATGAACGTCAGAGATGGTTTGAATCTTACATTTGAATCAAATGTAAACAAATGTCAGACAGCTGGAAAACTGGTATTAGGCTGTCTGACGTTTGTTTTTGTTTGCCTGACAAGAATGTTTAAATGTGAACTGACTGTACCATGTTTGTCATCAAATGTCATTCAATTCTTATGCCAATTCATGTCTCTTTTCTTGGGAAGAAGTGTTTTTATTTTTTATTTTACCAAATACATGGTAAATTATATATTGCCACCAGCTGACATTTACAAAACTTAAAACATAATGTCGCTCCAGAATAAATTTCCAACACACTGGCATAAAAAGCTTTAAAATCTTCAGCAAGCAGAGACAGTAAAGTTTTCTAATTGTAATCGAAAGCTAAAGATCGGTTCATGTTCTCTCACAGTGGAATGCACTGATTGATTGACAGCAGTTATCTAATTGCTTTTAAACAGCATATTTGCCTTATTGGAAAGTCAATATCTGTTAGTGTGAACTTCAAAAGAAACGTGATGAGACAAGTGCTTTGTTATTGAGCCTGAAAGACAGAACCTAACATGTTTCACAAAACTCTACATTACATTTTCAACTCATCTCCACCTACATGTTACAAAACATCTGCCCACAAAAGACCTCATC